>VMDR010002817.1:0-82860 GCA_007922815.1 Macrotus californicus
GATATGTTATGCTGTCAGATATAGTTAGCCAATCTCTTGTTAATGTTTTCTCACTAATAGAGTTTCCCTACTATTCTCTAATCTTCCTCTACTATGGTTATGCTGCAGTTGGCAACTTCACAATACGGCTTGATGGTTAACCTCTGAAACACACTTTATGTTGTTTTACATTTTCAAAATCTATTTTGTTTTTCTAAGAAAATATTTCTTAGTTAATTTTTTCTATTTAAAAATATTTTTCCCAGTTAAAAAGATACTGTGAAAGTACTAAAGGATAAACAACTTGCACACAGTACCTAATTAAAGACTAAATCTCAGAAACTTCTTTTCCCTCTGGTCCAACTGCATTGCTGAAGCAATAGATAACATTAGGCAGAAAGACAGTCCATACATCATCGTCAACATCATTAAAGTTATCTTCCTTATAATCATGGGAGTCATGCATTATTAGGACCACAAAAGCAAAGTGTGACAGTGAAACTGTGCACCTGGGAAGAGTGAACACAAAAATGAGAGGCAACACCAATTTGTTTTGATTTAAATATTTGTAAATTTACTATATGCTGGCGCACTGCTAGACACTTAAGGATGTGGTAAATTATGAATGCATATGTCCTGTTTGATTTATCAAGAAATTGGTCAACTCTTATCTTCCCATTGAAATAGTGATTGATCTTATTCAACAGTTTTCTGGATACTTTATTATTCAAACTCTTATCTACTCAAGATCCTTGTCTGTTTTGCTCCTCTTCAGTTGCTAATGGTGACCCTACTCTGGGAATATTCTCCATACTGGTTCAACAAGTCCAGGCAGGTTTTGCCCAAGGACTCCTGGGCCAGAGTTCTCTAACAACTTACCCACCCCACCAAGTGTCTGACCATTCACCTTAGCTGCAATCGCTCAGACCAAGTCTGCAATTCAAAGGGGGAGGTAGGGCTGAGAATAGCAGCTTGTGGCTTTTCTGAGGCAAAAATGGTCAATGACATAGTTGGGACAACAGCCACTGGGCTAGATGACCACATATACTGGACACTCCTGTGAGGAGAACACTTTGTTAGACACAGAAAAAACAAAAACCAAACAAACAAAACCCCCCCAAATTCTCTTAGAATTGTTCTCAAAAGCTTGCAATCCTGTGCAAGAGTTGAGTCCATACACAGTGCCAAAATTGTTTTGAATGGTGGGGAGATACCTTGCAAATTGTAATGAGCACTCACATGGGTGCTGAAAGAAGAACAAACTAAGTCATATAAGGGTCGTTCTGCCCTTAACAAGGAGTCATGGCCTCCAGAAGAGCAATTCCACAAGGAAATGTAAGATTTTTCTAGCCCCACACCTATTTCCGATCCAGGGGAGGAGGCAAGGGATACTGAGGTAAGTGTTATGTATAATTATGTGTCAAGGAAGTGAAAAAGACAAGAACAACTTGAATTTAGGGAAAAGGAGAGATTAATGAGGCTGACAATGGAGTATGGAGGGCAGTTATGAGCAGGATTCAAACAAAGACAGCGGTGTAGTGAAGGCATAGGCCAAATATGCTTGGGGCAGAGCCTGCTGGAGTGGACGAGGAACACAGTTGTGTAAGAATGAAGGTCGGAAAGCTAGGAGATGGCAGTTTGTTGGGAGACTTTGGGTGTTAGATTGATAGCTTTGACCTTTATTTTTGTGGGCAGTTGCTAAAAGCCTGTGAGCCAGGAGATGATATCATGAAATCAGGAAGCTAGAAACGAGAGAGTGGAGGCAGAGAAACCAGTTGGGAGGCCACTGCAAGCGTTTTGAGATAAGGTTCTGTTGTGGGAAGGGGGAAAGCAAGGATGGGTTTGAGGGATACCAGAAGAAAGAATGACCATACTTGCCACTGGCTGGGTGAGGAGAAACCACTGACTCTGGGAAACTTTCAGCAGGAAGTGTGTTGAGGGGAACATTTGAAAGTAGGCATGAACTTCCAGTGGAAGGTCTTTGCAAGTGGAGAGAAAGATTTACATATCAGCAGGAGTGTTCTCTCAATGGATTATCTTATACAAACTGTGGAGTTTCTCTCTGAGATAGGCAGGCAGTAGATATCACACTGATTTAAAATGACAATACAAGTGAACAACTTCTGGCTCACGCAAGATGGGTGAGTAGAAAAAGCAATCTGATCTAGGATTACAAACCCTAGGTTGAATCCCAGCTGTTTTTTTTTTTTTTGTTCACAAATTCATTGTATGTACTTGGACAAAATACTTTAAAACTCATAGGGCTTGTTTCCATATCTGTAAAATGAGGATATATAATATATTATCTACCCTGTATTTTGTTGTGTATAAAGGGCACCCATGTTTTTGGCCCAAACTTTCAGGGAAAAAATCTTTCGTTTTAATTTTTTAATTCAATTTAAGAAGTTCAACAAAACCAATTATCGTGTTCCAGGGTATTATTTTGCATACAGATATTGTTATTGACTTCTTGATTTACACTTTTAACACATATGCATAAATGAAAGAATTAAAGACATTTATGTAGATAAGAAATTAGTACTACCCATGTATAACGCACATCCTGATTTCCCCTCAAAAATTTGGGCAAAAAAGTGTGCATTATGCACGGCAAACTATGGTATTCTTTGGGGTCTCTGTGAGACTTCAGTCACAGCCAGTATTTATCGAGTGCTTAAGCATTTGACAAAATTTGTGTTGAAAACTTTACTTGCATTTTCTTATTTAATCCTTAGAATTCCCATTTTGAATTAAAAAAACTCCAAAATTTGGTGGCTTAAAACAGTATCCATTTTATTTGCTCACAGGTCTATATCTGGGCTAGGCTAGGTAGGCTCTCTGGTTCTTTTACAGGTGTTGATGTGTCACTGATGTGTTTGCAGTGAGCTGGTGGGCTGGCTGAGTGCTGGGTGCAGCTCAGATTCTGCATGGCTGGACTTCTGCCTTTCTCCACAGATCTCAGGGCCTCTCTCTCTCTCCATGTGCTTTCTCCAGTGGCTCAATTGGAGTTCTTACCTAGAATGGCTTATGTCTCCCAAAAGTCCAAAAGCAGAAACTTCCACACCTCAGGGGTTAAGGTAGGGAACTAGCATGGCTTCACTTCATTTTCCTGGTTAAGGCAAGTCACTAGCCCCATCCAGATTTAAGTGGAAGGGACTCCATGAGGGTGTAACTAACAGGAGGTTAGTCCATTGAAGGGCAGCAATGTCACACACTAGAATATCATCTCCAATTTGTAAATGAATAATATGTGACTTAAATTGGCTAAGTTATTTGCCCAATATAGAGAATAGAGCTGGGCACTTCTAAGCTTATATTCTGAATCATGGATCAACAGATAAAATTTGTACAGGCATACTTCTTTTTTATTGTGCTTTGTTTTATTGCACTTAACAAAGGCTATGTGTTTTAAAAAAAATGAAGGCAAAACACTCTGTCAGCAAAAAGATTACACTTGCTTTATTATGGTGGCCTGGACCCGAATCTGCAATATCTCCGAGTTATGCCTCTCTAGTGTTTAGATCTAGAATCCTGTGAGGTGGGTACTGTTATTGTTCCTTATTTTCAAAGAAGGAAACCCAGTGATAAAGAACTTAGGTATTTTGCTGTAGAGATTATACATGTATCTGCTACACCATGCTGCTTCACATGGGCAGTACCTGATACATACAGGGTACATGTAAATGTTATTTAAACCGAAGTTACTGTTTGAAAGAAGGACTCAAGCAAATCTTTTTAACTATCTGTTATCACATCTTACAGGCTGCTTGGGAACATCTTACAGGCTCTGAGTTATTCTGCTGGCCAGTTTCCATTTCAGGTATCTGATCCTCTGTCCTTCACTATCTGTTTCTTGGAGCTTATTAAGGAATGAAGACAATATCCTTGCCCATCCAATCCCAACCCTGATTCTCATGACAGGATTAGCTTTATGGTTCCCTCAGCATCTTCTTTTCTTTTAGCAGCCAGGTACTACTTACAAAGCAGGGTCTTCCTTCTTGGGTGAGGACCTTCCTGGAGTAGGGCTGGCCTCAGATTTCCATCATTTAATCATCGGGTCAGCCTTGCGGCTTCTGAATAACCACAGGGTCCCAGTTACTTCCTCTAGTTTCATAGTTAATTTCCCCATTGTAGAAACTGTGGTGGTTTCTGAAGATAGCTTTTGCAAAGATGCCACTTCCTATGGAGTCACTTTTGGTGGCTTCTCCCTTTCCTATGTGGATCCTGTGGCTAGAGTACTTGCTGCATGGGGAGTTCCAGTCTCCTGAAAGGAGCCATGCTCTGCTTATCTTTGAAGGTATTCCATGTGGGTGTTTTTCTCTAAGGCAAACCTGATCTGTACCACTCTATGGAAAATCTGGAATCAGAGTACACCCACAAGGGCAAATAATGGGGGAAGATGGTTCACTTTGGTGGGCTCTGTTCTATTTTGGGCAATGATGGGCAGTAGCCATTGAGGAATGGCCCCAAACACTCCTACCTTTTCCAAGGCAAAACTATAGGGTAGCCTTGTCTTTCCTGTAAACTTGTCTCCTTCAAGGCAACTCCAGATTATAATTTTGATTTTATTGCACCCTTATAAAAATGTTGAGGCACAATACTTGCACTTAATACAATTCTATTTTATTTAGCAAACAGGTACGAACAGCTGGGTGCTGCTAAAAATACTTCACATACATTGTGTTTTTTGACGTACTTCGTAAACTTCTATATAAATCAAATGGGGTGGGGTGGAGGTTTTTTGAAGCGTGTCTTACCTAGTAGCCACTTTCCCTTTCCCCCAATGGAGAGGGACCGGAGAGAAGGAATTGAGCTATTCTGGAGGGTAAGGCCGCCTACTAACCGCAGCTGTCTTGCCAGGCTAGATCTAGGGGTAGGGAGTCTCCACCCCTCGCTCAGATTCAGTCCGTGGGAGGATGAATGGCTTTTCCCGGGTCACTGGCGCACCCTCTTTACTCCCAGCCACCTGCTTGGGTTCCATCCCAGTTCCAGGCTCTCTGGAGGGCGTCGGGAACATTCCAATCCTCCCACTACCCTCGCGGATGTGGCGGGGAAGGGGCCCACTCTTGCTCTCCCTTTCCAGCACCCAGCTTTGTCTAAATTTCTTCTCAAACCCTGGTGACCTGATTCACCCCGCAGAGGAAACTAAGGATTGATGAATGATTCGAAGGTTGTTTGTTTACAACGCACCCATTGGTGAAGCCGCATCTCTAACGACAGAGGCACTTTCTGGGCACCGTCTGCGCTCGAGCAGACAATTGAAAGCCGAACAGCCAGATGCCTCCTCGCCAGACCAAATATGGTCACAAGCGCTTAAGCAGCCTCCCTTGGAAAGGCTGGCCTTGGTGTCTCCCCTTGCAGGGGCGCACCCAGGCCCGCCCTCGGCAGAACCGCGGAACAGTGTGGCGCTCCCGGCCTTGGCACCCGGTACCAAGGGAGGGCGCGGCATCCAAGACCAGCCCTTACGCGGTCTGGGCCCCTCACCCGCGTGCCCTCGCCGCCTCCGGCCTTGGTTTCGGTCCACAAGTTCTTGATTAAACAGGCTCGGGTCACTTTCCCTTTGATCCCGCCCCAAGTCCGTGGTAAACTCAAAGGAATGCAGATCCAGGGCTCCGCGGGAGAGGTCCGCACGACCTGGAGGAGTGGGTGGGGGACACCCCTCTCCTCTTAGCCTGCAAAGTACCCATCACGCCCAAGGTTTTCTGGAGCCGGGGTGGGGGAGGAGGCGAAGGAGGAGGAAGGGGAGGGACGAGCGGGGGCAGGCAGGCTCAGGACTTGGAGGTCATGCATAATTCAACAGCTCAACGTTCGGCCCGCCTCTTTCCTGGGAGTGGGAGTTTGCTCCAAACTTTGTTTATGGGACAGTCCAGGAGCCGCGGCGGCCGCGCTGTGTACTTCTTCTTCGTCTCCTCCTCCGAGAGCCTGAACGCCTGAGGCCAGTTTTGGGGATGTGAGAGCCGAAGCCCCTTGACTGTCAGGCACCAAGGCGGGTCGGGATTTGCCAGCTGGGCTCCGGCTCCAGTCCTGCAAGCTCGGGACGCACCCGAGCGACCCAGGCCCGACAGCGGCCGCCGCACGCCCAGACTCGGCTTCACTGCGCACCCAGGTAGTGCCCGCTGGAGCGCGCCCGCGCACCACTCACTCCAGGGCGCCCGGCCCCTCTGGCTTCCGGGGTCGAGATGTGGAGTTGGCTTGGGTTAAGACTTCTTTGGGGGGATGGGGGCGGGGGACTGCCTGCCCTGGAGAGTTGCGACCTGTTCTTTGTCATCAACAGTTCAGCAACGTTCCGAGTGCAGTTACCTACTCCCCCCCCCCCCCCCCCCCCCCGCCCCAACGTTTTTCCTGCTTCTCTCAGTAACTTCTTTGCTCCAAGAAAGTTGCATAATTCTGGAGGACCAGAAGGACCCCTCCCCCATCCGGCTAGTCTTACGGCTCGGAGTCTGGGATCCCGAGGCGGACACCTATCTGTCTCCTTTCTCTCCATTTTCTACCCGTTCCCCCTCCTCTGACTAAATAAAAGGCTGATCTGACCTTTTTCCTTGCAGAAGATGAATCCAGCCTCCGCGCCCCCTCCGCTCCCGCCGCCTGGGCAGCAAGTGATCCACGTCACGCAGGACCTAGACACAGACCTCGAAGCCCTCTTCAACTCGGTCATGAACCCCAAGCCCAGTTCGTGGCGGAAGAAGATCCTGCCAGAATCGTTCTTCAAGGAGCCCGACTCCGGCTCTCACTCGCGCCAGTCCAGCACCGACTCCTCCGGCGGCCACCCGGGGCCCCGGCTGGCCGGTGGCGCGCAGCACGTTCGCTCGCACTCGTCGCCCGCGTCCCTGCAGCTGGGCGCGGGCGCGGGCGCTGCGGGCAGCCCAGCGCAGCAGCACGCGCACCTTCGCCAGCAGTCCTACGATGTGACCGACGAGCTGCCTCTGCCCCCGGGCTGGGAGATGACCTTCACGGCCACTGGCCAGAGGTACTTCCTCAAGTAAGTCAGCCTGGAACTGGGGGGTGAGGGGGGCATACAGAGTCACGATACTCAGGGCACGCTTGCTTGCTCGCGTGTGTGTGTGATGGTGTGTGTGTCCTTCCAGGTATCTTTCCCAAAGATCTGGGAAACTGGAAGTAAGGAATGGGTCCTGGGTATTGGAATTTTAAGGTACGGACCAGAAGCAGAGTTTGGTGACGTTCTTCCAGGACGTCGCAAGAGATTGGGGACATAGAAACTCTAGAGGTGGGAGAAATAAAAGTAGTATTTTTTTTTCTCTGGAGGTAGGAGCAATTCTCATGGGACCCGTAGGTGATTTTTTTCCTGAATCTGGAGTATTGATACAGACTCCTGGGCACAAACACTTGCCCTCTTCCCTGCCCACTCTAAGTCAGATACCTGAGAGCCTGGTCCACTGGGATGTGACACCAAGATAAATGTGAGAAAAGTTCTGAGGCTGGGGGGGAAGAGGGACCCTTGGTAGTGTAGGTGGTCTTCAGTCTGTGTATTATGGGGAAAAGCAAGCTGGAAAAGTGAACACTGCTCGGTAGGCCTCCCTGCTCCCAGCTTGGTGATGTAATGACCGCACAGCCCAGTGATGTAATTAACAACTGCGTGGGGAAGTGGTTGTGGGCTGGACAAATGAATTGTGTGGAAATTGGGTCAGGAGTTTTGTTATGTCATTATGTCTTACTTGGTAACTTAAAATACCGTCGAATCAGGAGGCTGTTTTGTCATTCTTCTTTCCTTCACGTTGTTCCGGCTTTCTGATGTAATGCATTTTACACTAGGTTCATGGTAGACTGTACAGGAAAATATGTTCACAGATATAAAGAAGATTGTTTCAATTTTGGTACCTTAAGATAATTATATTCCAGAAGAGAAGAGAAACCAAGCTGGAACTTGAAATGTAACCAGTGAGGTCATGGGGGTCAGGCTACCCATGGCCTAGATGGAAGTTGTGCCAGCTGGACCTCTTGGTTCAGGATTGCCTTCTCTGGCTGGCCATTCACAGCCATTGAGGGAAACTCCTCTTCCAAGAACTTGCCTTTAGAGTTTACTTATTAAAAGCCCATGTTTCTCTGATGGAGCCGTCTAAGTTTGAATGTTATATTAAGACATTGTGTGCTATTTAAAAAATATAATCAATCCTTTTTTTCCAAGATTTTATTTATTTATTTTTAAAAAGAGGGGAAGGGAAGGAGACAGAGAGAGAGAGAGAGAACCATCCATAGGTTGCCTCTGGCACACCTCCAACTGGGAACCTGGCCCACAACCCAGGCACGTGCCTTGGTTGGGAATTGAACTTGCAATCTTTCGGTTTTTAGGCTGGTGCTCAATCCACTGAGCACACCAGCCAGGGAGCAGTCCTTTCTTTGGCATCAGTATTTGTTACCCAAGGGCCCTAATAATTAATACACAGTAACGGATGAGGTTTATTTTAACCAACTCTTTGACTTGTACTGGTGACCAATTATTCCTTCCCTATCCCAAAGCTGTAGACATCTTGTACAAGGAAGAGTATTTTATTGGTTTCTGGATTGGTACAAGGCTGAGAAGCACTTGTTCTGAAACAGACTTGATGGCTATTTTATTCTACCACCGGTCTTCTTCCTGTTATTGAGTGATAGTGTGGACATATGCTCAGTTCTTTGATTGTTAAATGGCTGGTGGAATTCAAGTATATGATGTAGTAACATGACATCTTTCTAAATGTGATGATGTTGTTCTGAAGGATGACATTGGTTTCTAGAGCACATAAAGGTCCCAAATAGCGATCATCTTGTATTAATAAATAAATGCAGTTTTGAATATTTTATTGTAACTTTTATAGGAATGGACTTAGTAAGAAATAAAATTAAAAAAGTAACAATAATTTGCAATAATTTGGGGGGATCTTTTTTGGACCCAAATGATTTTTAAACTGTGTTTATGAATATACACAGACAACTATATAAGAAGTAAGATTTGGGCTTGCCATTATCTGAGGAAAGCTAGGTAAAAAAGACCCTCAAATAAAAGCAAAACAAAAAAATTCCCTTTTGTGTACATTTTGAATGACTGGAATAGCTCAGAACTATGTTTGTAAAAGTGGGGTAACAGTGTAAGTTAGCCTGGGGTTTAGAGAGAAAGTTGCTCTGATTCATCTGCCCATCTCCCCAACTACAACCACTTCCTGACCCAAAGTGAAGTGCACCTTCATTTCACTGGATCGTCAGCGAAAACAACAGCTGAAAAAACAGGTAGGTAGTAGACTAGCCTGATCTGATGCTATCCCTGGAAATTTTTTGGCCAAGTATGTTAGGGAGTTAAAGAAATTAAGTCATCATGACTACTGTCTTTCAAGATTAGCAATCTGCCAAGAGTTCTCTGAGTTTCTGTTGGAACTTTGTTTAAAGTTGGAATAAGGCAAATGTTATATGTCACACTTTGTTGCACAGCTTCAAAAGGCAATATAATTTGGTGGATTAAGTTTGAAAAATGATGGCAATTGACCTTGATTTAATTTCCTAAAATCTGCCCATTCCTTTGCTCCATCATCTATGAAATGGGGCTAGCAGTAGAATCCCAGGTAAGGAATTGAAGTCTTTATAAATCAGAAATCAAAAGTATTTTAGAATTGACATTGGCCGTTTTTTTTTTTTTTTTTCTTCTAGAAAACTGAGGCCAGGGAACGGTGACAACTTAACTTTGGGAAGGTCATGTGGCTATTTAATGGTAGACCCTGGCCTAGAGCTCTAGTCTGTTGCCCTCTACTTACAGAGAAGTTTTCTGGTTTCCCCATTCCCACCTTCATGCCCACGTGACTTCACCAGCTGAATAATAAGCTTAATGGAAAATAAAGCCTGGACATCTAAGACACCTTACAGGGCTTTTTGTCGTTTCCTCAGGGAAGATTGTTCCTAGGTATACGATGTAATGACTTTCTGGTACCTCTTGAAGGGCACCTTTCCAGAGTGTTCATTCTGTAGTGTTCAGGCATTCCTTCAGGGTAGCATGTAACCACAGAGAAGATCGAGTGTTAAAAACATAGAGCCTCTGAAAACACCGGCATCGTCCCTGATGTGCTCTAAAGATCAAAAGCCAGTCTGGGCGTGTGTGTGGGTATTGGGCTCTGAGCAACCTGACACACTGACTTTGAACACTGATCATGTTGAAATTTTAAAACATTTCTGGTTGTAAATGGGATGAATACATGTTGATTGTACATAAACTAGAAAATAGGGAATTATAAAGAATAAAATGATCTGGTTTCAGTAGAACTTTCCATTGCAGAAAATTTTCATTTGAATTCTAACATTCTATTAGAAAAAATATTTTATCCCTACTCTTAAATACAATTCCAGTTATAATATTTGTCTGCCACTCCCAATTTTTAGTAATAATTTTCATGTTTTGCCTTTTTTGAAATGTGTGGTAGAAAATTATTTTTGTCAAAGTGATTTATGCACTTGGTAACAAACAAATCCAATAGAACAGAAGGACTTTTGTTGAAAAACAATGGTTTCCTTCACCTCCTTAAACCTCACAAAGAGGACCTTTTAATTTTTTTAACTGTTTCTGTATTTAATTCTTAGATTGTTACCTTCTTAACTTTAATATTCGTTTACCACTATTTTTTGTATTATCAGCCTTAACTCCTGATATGAAAGTGAGATGTAGCTCCTTAAGTTTTCTTTCTTCCTCTTCCAAATTTAATATTTATAGTGTTTTTAGTTTGTCTGCTAGGTCATCTTTGTTATTTTGGGGGTCAACTTTTGACAGTATTTCTTGACTCTCCATTTTGTAAGTCAAGGAGGTTTGGGTAGCTACCAGTTATGTAATTTAATTTTTACTAATGACACTCTAACATTCCAAAGCCCTGAACCCATTACCAATAAAAGTTGTGTGCTTTGCCCCCAAATTAACCTTTTTTAAAATAAATTGTTCTTTTTAAAAAAGATTTGAGGGGGGAAGGGAGGGAGAAAGAGAGGGAGAGAAACATGGATGCATGAGAGATACATTGATCCGTTGCCTCTTGCACACCCTCAGCCGGGACCTGGCCTGCCACCCAGGCATGTGCCTCGATTCCGACAAGGAATCAAAGTGGTGGTGACCTTCGGTTTGCAGGCCGGTGCTCAATCCTTTGAGCCACACCAGCCAGGACTATAACTTATTCTTGAAGTTGAAAATCCATAGACGACAATTACGTTATCGTAGTTCTAAAAATATAGTTCATTCAGACGTGCACATTTGGTCTGGTGTCAGGACTCCTGGGCCAGTCAGAGGATGATGTATCAGCACCAAAGTCAAACAGGTTCTTTCTTTTCACTCTTACAGTTGTTTAAATTTGTGTCACCTTTTAGTTTCGTCATCTTTGTACCTTTACTTTCTTACACATTTCTTCCTGGTACTTCTAATTGCCTTTTTATGTTTATATGTTATGTGTGTTTATTAATGTCTCAGAATTTTTCTAGGCTCTTAATCCCATCAGTATATCAAGTCTTTCCCTAAGCTTTTATGCCCAGGTTCCTGCATCTTTCTGTGCCATTCTGGACTTTCGCTCTACAACAGAGTTGTCATCCTGGAATTTCTTTTTACTTCTCTCCGTGGCTGAAAGTGCTGTTTCCTATTTCCATATCTTCCTCTTTTTTGGTTTATGCCTTCATTTTGCTGGAGTACGTGCTTGAGTAACTTCATAAGAAACGTTTCTGGGATGTAAATTTTTTAAGTCCTTTTCAATTTGAAAATATTTATTTAAAAAGTTGTTTTAAAATGATTTTCTTAAAGAACTGACTTGAATGTTTTCTTTCTATTTATCTTTGGATGACAATATATAATGTAGTTGTTTTCATAAAGGGCTTTTTGTCATTCAAAAAATATTGCTTACTGCCTTAGTTTCTTTGTAAAATGAGGATAGTAATAACTATTTCGTGGTATTTTGAAAGATCAGATGAGATAACATATTTGAAGTGTCTGGCACATAGTAGACTTTCTATGCAAGTTTTTTCCTGCCTCCCCTTGCCTCTCTCCCCACACACATACCCTGTGTACCTGGCCCGAATCAGATGCAGAAACCTTGGCAGTAAAAAAGCTGATTTTGACTCTCGGTTGTAGTTATGGCTCTGACTGACAACCAGGATCTGGGATTGAAAGCCAGGTTTTAAAATTTAAAATAAGGATTGAGAGTCACTTTTCCTGTTGAGGAACCTAAATAGAAATGCCCACCTGGGCTCCCTTTTGCTTCTAGCATCTTGGGCAGAGAATACCTAACCCCTTCTGAGGACAGTCTACTTTTTATTTTTTGGAATCTGGCTTGTAGCTACTAGTGGGCTGATTTTGTGAGGGTGGAGGAAAGGTGGGATGGAGAAATGGGAGATGTGAAGAGGGGAGGTACTTGACATTTGTTGATGACCTACTCTATGCCAGACAAGGCAGGGAGCTGAATCCATGCTTCCCAGAGAGACAGCATCAGAATCAGCCATGGAGCACACTCCTAACACGTGTGTATAGAAACTTTTCATAACCCTAGGTGATTTCACATATATTCTTTCTTTGAACCCTCGTAGTGACTCTGTGAATAGGTACCTGTTATTAACTCATTTTACTGTTGAGGAAACTGAGGCTCGATAGGTTGAGTCAATGGCCTAGGGTCACATCATAGGTGAATGGCAGAGATTGAATCGTGATTCTAAAACCTATGTTCCTGCCCTTAACCTATTGTGCTGCCTCATGCCAATTACATGCCCATAATTAGGCCCTATAATTAGGTACCCTAGAAGAGAAGATAACTCTGGAGTGGTGGATGGAGCATTAGAGTTTGCTTCTGAACTCAGTCTGGGTGATCACATTTGGAGCTCTTGGTGCTGGGGGAAGAGAGAGAAAGATGTGATGAAACAAACAAACCGGACGTGGATCGTACACCTACAGTGCCTGTTTATATTTTATTCTCACGATTTCCACCGATAAGGAAGCCATGTCATTCCACAGGGAACACAGATGTGACTGGGAGGGCGATGACCTAATTGACGCCTGGATCTGGCGCACTGCTGAGGACTTGTGGAGAGGGTTGATTAGATAATGTTTGTAAAGTAGTTCCAAGGAGGAAAAGAGCCAGGTTTTTCTCATTACCTTTATAATTGCAGAGATTGATTGGAAATAAATTTCTGTAGAGATTTGAGGCACCGAGTCTCACTTTTTGTTTGTGGACCAACTGAGTTGAGACTTGTAGGAATTATAGCCTGAAATCTCATCCCCTCCCTTCCTTTCCTCTTTCAGTTAAATATCTAATCACAGGAGAGGAAGATGGAAGTAAAAGAACCAAGTCAGGGGACAGTTTTTTTGTTTTGTTTTGTTTTTTTTAATAAAGAGTGATTTGGAAGACTGAGGACTGAAGTATTTAGCTTATTATTGAAGGGCATATTCTGAAGGGATGGCCCTTTTGCTGGTCTGTGGGAGGCCGTGAATGTTTTAGTGCATTGAAATACCGGTAGAGTAGTGTTTTCCAGGGTGTATTCTTTGGAGCCCCAGTTCATTTAGATGCTTTATGAACAAAGGGTTTCTGGACCAATCAGTTTAGGACACGGGTGTCAAACTCATTTTCACCGGGGGCCGCATCAGCCTCACGGTTGCCTTCAAAGGGCCGAATGTAGAGCTCCTTGCCCCAAGTTAAGGAGTAGTTACATTTATACAGTCTTAAAATTACATTTGGAACTTTGAAGGCAACCGCTAGGCTGATGGGGTCCCCGGTGAAAATGAGTTTGACACCCCTGGTTTAGGATGTGTGGCATGGTCTATCCTTCCCTTAGAATTCACAATACATTAAAACATTGAAGACCCCAAAGTCATTTATTACAAAAACTAGTTTATTTTTTTAAATCAGTATTTCACAAACTTATTTGATTTTTGAACATTTGTATTATAACTGTCATCTATTACCATCCACTCAGGAATGAACCTTTTTGTGACCTTCACTATTCTTATAGTTGAGAGTTTCATGTCTGAGTCAAGTTATAGTTTTTCTTTTGAGTGTGCTGTGTGTATATATATTTCCATTTGTATTTTGTGATTTAATAGTTAATTACCAATGCTTAGAGGTGAGAAATGGCCCTGAATATCAGACAAGTGAGATATAATACAAGAAAAATAGCAATTACAGTACAGTTTGATAGAATTGTAATCCTGGTTTCTTTTTAGAAGAGAGAGAGAGAGTGTGTGTGTGTGTGTGTGTGTGAGAGAGAGAGAGAGAGAGAGAGAGAGAGAGAGAAGAAGGATACATACCAAAATGTGTACAGTAGTCATTTCTGGGATTATGGATGATTTTTCTTGTCTACTTTCTGCCTTTCTGTCTGTTCCAAATGTCCTACAATAAACATATGTTTCTTTTCTTTTTTAAAAGATTTTATTTATTTTTAGAGTGAGGGGAAGGGAGGCAGAAAGAAAGGGAGAGAAACACAGATGTGAGGGAGAAACATCTATTGGTTGCCTCTCATTCATATGTGCCTTGAGTGGGACTGAACCTGCAACCCAGGCATGTGCCCCGACCAGGAATTGAACCTGTGACCTTTTGCTTTGTGGGGCAATGCTCAACCAACTGAGCCACGCTGGTCAGGACATACATTTGTTTCTTTTCATTTTTAAAATATATTTTATTGATTATGCTATTACAGTTGTCCCATTCCCCGCCGCCTTCCGCCCCTTACTCCCCTCTGCCCTGCATCCACTCTCCCACCTGCATTCCCCCCACTTAAGTTCATGTCCATGGGTTGTACATATAAGTTTTTTGGCTTCTTCATTTCCTATACTATTCTTAACCTCCCCCTGTCTATTTTGTACCTATGGTTTATGCTTCTTATTCCTTGTGGCTTTTCCCCCATTCTCTCCCCTTCCCTTCCCTGCTGATAACCCTCCATGTGATCTCCATTTCTACATTTCTTTTAAAATTGGCAGCAGTGAGGTTATACAAACTGCAGGAGCAGGAAAGAGAAGAATCAGTGGAGTGGTAGATTTCGGTAGGTAGATTTGGACCCTGGGGCCATCTTAGCTGAAACTCAGCTTATGTAACTGAAGTGTTTTTCTTGTTTCGGGTTTTTTCTTTAGAGATGAATTGACAGAGTAATTGCTAAAATCTTAACCAAGAATTCTCCATAGATGTCCCCTTAGGATGAGAAGTCGGCTTATGGAAAATCTCAGGTCATATGGATTTCCTTCAGTTTATCCTTCATCTGTGTGCTCTCTTTCCTAGAGTTCTAGCTTTTATTTACTGTTCCATCCAGGCACAGCAGACGATAAATAGGAAAGGATAGAACAGTGTTCAGTTGTTTGGTGCTGTTAGGTGAGGTGAAATCAGGGGAATATATGCCGTGCTTATTGCTGTGCCTGGCAGGTAAGCACTGTTGAAAGTTTATTATTGTTACTGTTCTCACTTGAGATGGGAATGGGGGCTGTGAACTCCCTTGACCTTTCCTTTGTGGCACTTAAAGGACACTAGTTGTTTCTTCATTTACAACGAAGAATTATTGAACTCCTCTTGTGTGCTCACAGCATGCAGTGTACCACGGGGTGAGAGATGGGTGCCAGGTTTTCCGACCTCAGGCAGCGGACAGTCTATCTGGAGAGACAAGGAGAGCACAGACAAACCAGGCTAAATAGCTGTCTTCTGACCTGTGTGGTGGCAGAGCCTGGAGCAGCTGCTCCCTGTGGGTGGGAAGCTCCTATGAGCTATCTCATAATAAGGCAGTCCTTTCTATTTTGGCTACTGGTCTGAAATTTGCAGCCATACTGAATGTCTTTTGGTTTCATCCATTGGCTATGCTCTCTACGGCTTTGGAAACTTGGCACAAGCTATTACCTGTGCCTGGAACATTATTTCCCTGCTTTTTGCCTGGTTAACTCCTACGATACCTTTAGGCATCAGCGTAGATGCCTTGCCTGCAGGAGGTTCCCCCTGACTCAGCTCCCACGCTGGTTCAGATGGGCCTGTTATGTGCTCCCTGAGCCCTCTGTGTGTCTCCCCAGCTGAAGCACTACTCCATAATACTGTTTAATTATTTCTCTTTTCTTACTACTCTAACCTCCAGGAGGCAAGAATGGTGTTTGTCTTGCTTGTCATTGTATAACCTGAGCACAGTGCCTGGCACATAGGTGGGCGCTTCATAAGGAAGGAATCCTATCCTCTGTTTTCCTTTAGCCATTTGCGTTAGCCATTTCTCATAGGAATCTGCCATGTTTGGGAGTGTAATTCCACCATGCCTATGCCCCTTGGTCTGAAGGTTTAGAATTATAGTTCCACCTACTAAATACAGTGGAGAGGAAGATGGGTGAAGGGTGGGTGGGTGTTCACAGACATCTCTGTAAAGGTGGTTGGACATAAATGGAACCTTGAAAAATGGGAAGAATGTGGGTAAGTGGCCAAAGAGGCCTCCTGGGAAAGAGGGATAGGAAGAGACGTGCAGAGGCAGAAGTGCTAAGGGTGTGTTTAAAAAAAAAAATTTATTGATTGATTTTAGAGAGAGGGAGGAAAAAGAGAAAGAGAAAGAAACATCAATTTGTTGGTCCACTTATCTATGTACTCATTGGTTGATTCTTGTTTGTGCCCTGACCGGGGATGACACTCTTAACCAACAGAGCTACCTGGCCAGGTCCCAAAGGTGTGGTTTTGAGGCCCAGAAGAACATAGCCTGACTTGGGCGAAAACAAATGTTGGTTGGTAAGTGACTATGCATCCCGTTGAGGCTTTAGACCCTCAGCAAGGATGGGCATACTGACATTTTGCTAGTAAGTGTCAACTTCCTCATCTCTTAATTCTGAGATTTCCAACCTTAGCTTTATCTGAATGCAGGATAAGACCCCATCATTGACCCCTATGTTGGGATCTTTGTAGTTGTTTGGGGAACTAAGCATTTTATACTAACTTAAGAGTCTGAAATGGCAGAGCCTTTTATAGCAATCCACTCATCCATCTGTCCATCCATATGTCATATATTCAGTTTAGCCTGTGCAATTTCACAGTAGTGGGTGGTCTTTGCTCTCTGGCTCAGGTCCAGGCCTACTGAGTCTGCCATTTCTGCTGGTAAATGAATAGCTTGTGGCTCTAGTTGTTCCCAAAACACCCTCTTTTGGTTTTCAATAGTTTCTCAGCTCTTTTGAGGCTGATCAATGGGGCACAGACAAAATTCAGATTCTGCAACCCAGTGAACCGACCAAGGCCCACGTAGACCACGGATGCCTGGTCTGAGCAGCCAGCAGCCTTCCTTTCAGGGGCATCCTTCCTAAACTCTCAGTGAAGCCCAGTGAGAGCCTTTTCATGCTAAGCCACAAGGCTGAATCATGTGGTAATGTTTTCAGATGACTTCTATAAATTAAAAAAAGTTTTTGAATAGGTAACACCCATAAATAACAAAAATTCAAATAGTACCAAAGCAGTACTGTGAGAAGTTTCTCTTCCACCTTTCCCTAGCCCCCTGATTCTCTTTCCAGAACACCAGTGTGAAGTAGCTGATGATATCTCAGTGCTACTCAAAGTGGCCCCATGGACTGACACCAGTGTATGACTGTAACTAGTTCAAGACAAGCTAGATATAGAACTTGAAAGTGTTTAGAAACTTTTATAGTAAAATGACATTGTTGTGACATGTCAGCACATGATCAGTGGGATTGTCTTATGGAACAGGGTAGTTTGGGGATGTCAAACTTTTGTGGTGACTCACATGTGGCCCAAGCTATCCACAGTAGGACCACATACTGGTCTTGACAGATTGGAAATAAAAAACACTGGTCCTGTACCACAAAGAGTTTGAGAATCACGATCTGTTTCTCTTAATTCTATTTATCCATCCATTCATGTGTCCATCCACTCACCTTCCTATCATTTTATTTTTCCACCCATCCTTATATCTGTCTTTTATGTATCAACCAACCAATCAATTATCGTATCTCTTATTAACTTAACAAGAATAATCCATCTAAGATGTTGCATAGTGAGTCTCAGTATAAGAAACAAACTTTATGGCACAAACATTATATATGATCTATTTTCCAGTACACAATATATTTTATGTGTTTGTGGTGCCTATGCTAACTCATTGTTTTGGAAATATGCTTTGGCACATTTCAGTTCTGAACACTGAAGATAAATCTAAATTCTGTTCTTTTTTGTGTGAATAATTTACCTGCAAGCATTGCTAGCTACGCACTGAGTAATTAAACCATGGTGCTTGGAGAAGAACATGCATGCTGGATTGATTATTAAAATATATGCTGGATTGTTTATTAAAAATATATATCCTTTTGTGCTGGCTTTTCTACAAACATTAAGATGCTGAATATTGCTCTTTCTCCCAATTTGTCCATGAACATCACTTTTTGGCCTAGGCGTTCAAAGATTGGGGAAGCAGCTGTGGTAACCCATAGAAAAGTAGAACATGCAAGCAAATGACAGATGGAACTAAAATAAACACATAACTTTTACTGGCTTGATTTTAATCATTTTTGGATTTACTTTTAAAAGCTGGCTTTTTAACATACTCTTATTAAAAATATTAAAACAGAATGGAAGGATACAAAGTGAAGAGTCCTTTACCCACTAGTTTATACTGAGGTGTAAGCACTGTTCACAGTCACTTCTGTGTCTTCCAGGGATTTATTACTCACACATACGACTTGACTTATAATGGCATCAGTTGGTTGTTTTGCAGTTGTGGGAGCCACAGCTTAGGTGGTCTTTGTTTCTGGTTGACCTTTCCACAGCCTTGGAACTGCACAGAGTATAGGCATGGATTGAATTATGGAGAACTAGATGTGATGACTGATGGAGAAGTCTTAGGGAGAAAAGCTTTGTTGGGGTAACTATAGTTCAGAGATTGGGATTTGGCTTTGTGGTTCAAGAAGCTGATGTCCTTGGTGCTTCGAAACTGATGAGGTTTTTGAGGATGGTCTGTGGGCTGTACTGGGATGAAATGGGGATAGAAATTTTAACTGCAGTTTTAGAATTCACAGCAGTGACTTGAATATTTGCCACCCTGGAATGAAGTCCTCAACGAGTGTTTTAGTTGCTGGAAACTTGCTTTGGTTGTACTGAAAAAGGGAACAC
Organism: Macrotus californicus; assembly: GCA_007922815.1. Lineage (NCBI taxonomy): Eukaryota > Metazoa > Chordata > Mammalia > Chiroptera > Phyllostomidae > Macrotus > Macrotus californicus. The sequence goes on from VMDR010002817.1 coordinate 19,029, forward strand.
GGGACATCATTTAAGTAAGATATCAAGAAGTAACGTTGACAGGATTTGGTAACAGATTAGATCAGGGCACTGAGGAAAAGGTGGGGAAAGGAAGATTCGCAGACCATATAATGGCATGAATGATGGTGCCCCTAATTGTAGCACGCAGTACTGGAAGCTTTAGAAGAGGTTGAGAAGTTTTTCAACGTGTTGAGTTGGAGATAACATTAAGATATCCAAGGGAGATACACACACACACACACACACACACACACACACACACACAATAGTTAACTAATTTATATCCAGATAACTAATGTTACCTAACTGTATCTGTGTAACTGTAACTATATATATGTTTGTTCAAATTCAGATGCAGATGAGATTTCTGAGAGGTTACAGATCGAGAAAAAAGAGAAGAAAGTCCTGATAGACCCTGTAAAGGATGGAGAAGAAACAGCCAGAGAGAAAGGAGGGAATCCAGAAAGTAGTGCATGAAACGCAGGGAAACTCAGGGAGGGGGAATGGCTAATTCTGTGGGTTGTTTCTCAGAGGTCAAGATGAAAACTGAAAAATGTCCAGTGGGTAGTTTTTCCACTGAGGACACTTCCTTTCCTCAGGATAGGGCAAGGGCCTAAGGTACTAATTTACATAACCTAGTTCTTGAAGAGAGAAAAATGAAGAAATTAGGCATCTTAATTGGATAAGGTACATCCTCCAGGTCTATGCTCTATGGTGTTCCTGCTGAGGAGTGTGGCTCTCTTACTACAGGTCCAGTGGCGCATAGAAGGACCACGCATTTGCTTATTTAAACATCCTGTTTAAATGAGGTCTGAAATCAGAGTTCTAGAACTAACCGAGACAAGTTATAAGATTTGGTAAAACATTCCTCTGTGGGAATCACTCGCCATGAGGGATTACAGTCTCTGGTCTTAGCTGTGGTAGAAAGCTCGTCACAGCTTAGAGTGCACGGGGCTGTTACTGCTGGGATGTGTCCCACTTAATTGCAGCCATAAATGTAGCAGATTCTGTTTGGAGAGCATGGTTAGAAATTTATATTTTGGAATATTATGTAATTGTAGTTTCAGATAATCGTTTATCTTTCCTATCTTTATTTCTCCATTTGCTGTAACTGATTTTGATAGCTGGCAAAGGAGATTCTGAAATTAGTGCAGGTAAACGCCCAGGCCAGTTTATCCTCTCAAAGTAGGTAAGTAAATAAAACATGTTTGATTACATCAAACTGGTTTGAGTGAGTTCGGATATATTTTGTAGTTAAAGGTGGAAGTTAAAAGGCCATTCTGTTGCATTTTGCTAGTACGGGGAGCACCTGGTGGCTTTGTTACTGGTTTGGAATTTGTATAAACATGTGAATTTTGTAGTATGGATTAAGAATCATAAAAGAAGCAGTAAATTTCAATGCTGCTTACAAAATTACCTACATTTTCTGAAGATGCATTCTCTAGTGCAATTATCTCTATTTTTATGGGTCTGTTTTATGTAGTGTGTGAAATATAAGGCTATGTATACAGAATGTTTGATAAATGTGGATTCTTTTTACACAATTAAATCATCCAACATATATTTGGCTATTCATGCAGTTTAACATAAAATCCAACCATAAGTATATATTATAAAAAAACTTGAAGGAAGGTAAGACAGGAATGGAGATAGGATCCAGTCAGTTAAAGGTTAAGCTGCACTCCAGTATATTTTTAAAATATAATCTCTTTTTCTCAGGTTTTAAAAAAAGTTTAGCTAATGTTATGGATGGTCTGAAAAGAGTGAAACTTGAATTTACCCATCTTGCATCTGTGTAAGTGTGGAGACGGCAAGGGCTGTGCCTTGGGCTTTGGGAAGTAGAGTTCTCAAGCAGAGAACCCGGGGCTGTAGCCCATGCAGCGGCCATGGTTCTATTTGTCTGTTGCTTACCGGTTAGTGACTATTGAGTAGTCTGTGATTATTAACAGATATTTAACAGCAGGAGCCAAGTAGAGTGTAGGGTCATTATGGACAATTTGGAATGTCAACACTAAAGAAATGATTGTAAAGGTCTAGAATCGTTGAAACTTTTGCCCGAAACTTTGGCAGGTGAGTAGAGCAAGGGATGGACCAGCACAGTCTTTTTAATTATTAGCCCGAGTGAGGTGAGTCAAGGTGCGCCACATTGTTTTTCATTTAACCTAATAATTGGCCAGCCCTAGTTAATTGGTTGAAAACCATTAAAGGTTCTCAGTTGCACATGATTTTGGAATGTTCACCTTGCCTCGTGTGTGAATAAAAGGGCCCATGTTCTGGCTCATTAAAGTGCATTGTCCGCACTCTCCTTAAAGCCAGGTGGCAGGAACAAGTTCAGTTTTAAGAGTTCTTGGAAGGTCCTTCTGAGGCGTGGTAAACATCGTGGTGACTGGTACGTATCTGTTTGGAGTCTGGTTTTGAGAGCTGCTGGAAAAAAAAGAGTATTTTAAACTTCCAAGTGAGCATGGAGGTGTAAACTGATACCATGGAGTTGCTTGAGCTAAAGTGAAAGATCATATTTACTGACACGTATTACAGATGGGTTTTTAAAACAATGTCTGTTTTGTACCGTGAGAGTTAAGTCTGCCAAGAGTAAAACAAAAAAGTTATACAGTGGAACAAAAAAAAAGGGGACTGTAAAATAAATAATATCTATATAATACCACTAAAATGTAAGGTTTCCTTTCCAAAATGTAAATATGAATTTTTAAATGAATGTTTTAAAAATCGGATTTTACTTTGATCTGTCCAATAACTTGGCACATGAAGTCGTTATGGTTCTGATATGTCCACATCTAGACTACTTCAATAAATAATCCATCTGTATAGCATGTAAAAGATAAATAAACCACAAGTGACATTCTGTTTAAGCGGTAGCATAGAAATTGTTTTTTATGATAATAGATCAAAAGTAGTTCATTGGCAATAAGCAAAATGTTTTCATCTGTCAGTTTCTAAGGCTAGGATAACATTTAATATAAACTATATTTGTTCTAACCTATCATTTATCTGTGAAAACCAACAAGGGAATATAGGCAAAGGGGTAATCTATAGAAACATTTAAATTGAGCATAGGGATCTGATAAGTGGTTCAGGTTGTTTCCTTCTTTCTCTGAATGGATTTTGAATGTAAGGAGAGATTGCATAGAATTAAATTGTTTCTGACCTTAGTGGAGAGGCATTTATCTGAATACTGTTGGAGGACCAAAATGTTGCTTACAGGGATTTTGTAAGAAAGGCAGACACAATTCTTGTGCAAAGTGGGCTACCTCAATACTGAGACCTAGGGAGTCCTGTTAGTGCTTCATGCAGTTATAACATTTGTTTCAAAGGTGAACTTTTGAGGAGGTTAGTTTGTTGAGGAGAGGAAGATAATGGAATAAGTTGAACAAGTGTCCAGAAAGATGGGGTTTATAAAGAACTTGAAATGTTTGTAGATGTCCTTTTCTATAGGACAAGGCCAGAAATGTTGCCCAAGTAGTTTATAGGAAGAGATAACCTTAATCTACTCAGAGTAATGAAGAACAATTATCTACTCGTTTTAAAGACATTTGAAAGAGTGGCCTTTGGAGACCGCCACTAGAACTTTTTGGAATGGGCTGGCTTGAAAGCAGAGAGAACATAACCAGGTCTCTTTAAGTGACATTGTACGGTGGCTCTGCACAGCAGCCCAAAGATAAAGTGTCTGACTTTAGTCTGATGTGTTGGCCGTGCGGAGATGCCCAGATCTCCATTTGAGTTAGCGCTCCAGTGTTTTTGCTCTGAAGCCTGATGGTGGACTGTCTGGCTTTGACTTGCTTCCTGCCTGCTTTGGGTGAATTTAAAAATCTGTTTGTTTCACCCGGCATCATCCGGCTGGACCTTACCCATAATTCCTGCATTTTAATTATGGGGGTTATTATAGGACAAGACCTTCTTTGTGAAAGAGCATGCTTAATACTCTGGGGTCTAGCGTGACTAGCGGATATAAATTGTATGGAAGCAATTAAACTCGAAGGAAATGTCATGTGGGCTGAATTTAAACGTACAGACTTGTGGCATTGATTTTTTTTTTTTTTTTTTAACTTAGAGAAGGGTGGAGAGAGAAAAATAAGGAAGGGAGAAGAGAAATAGGCCAAGATAGTGAGGGAAGCATGCACAGAGACAAGAGAAAACGGGTCATTTTTATCATTTGGTTAAAAATCCAAAGTCCAGAGACAGTATTATGCTAATGCCTTTGCCCTTCATATGAACTCTTTTTTTTTTTTTTAAAGATTTTATTTATTTATTTTTAGAGAAAGGAGAAGGGAAGGAGAAAGAGGGAGAGAAACATCAATGTGCGGTTGCCTCTCACGTGCCCCCACTGGGGACCCAGCCCGCAACCCAGGCATGTGCCCCGACTGGGAACCGAACCAGTGACCCTTTGGTCCACAGGCCCTCACTCAGTCCACTGAGCCAGACCAGCCAGGGCTGAACTCTTTAACAATACAAATATTAGGGAATTATACTCTACTTGGGAGATTGTATCCCTTTCCAGCAGGTCCCCTTCCTCTCACGGCACAAATGTACGTAACAGTGGAGTGATTTTCTGGGAACGTTATAAACAGTCCTGAAGGCAACCCATAGTGATCGTAACTGCTGCTCTCTCTCGTTTTCTGTTTTATCTTCATGGCCTCTGCATATTTCATACAGAGTGGCTTGTCTTTGGACTTTTGATTAAGAGTATGTGTCATTTCTCTCACTGGCCTGGAATGTTCTCCATTTCCCTGCTCGGTCTGTTAAGACTCAGCCAACCCCAGTGCCCCTCTAATACCTTATTGGACCATCAAGCTGAAAGGTGTTTCTTCCTCCAGATCCCCAGAGTAGTTTGATATGTACAGGTAATTTGGTAGTTAGTCATTTCTCTTGTCCATTAAAATGTTGTAGAAGGCTTGTTCAATGAATGACTTTATTTCATTCCCCCCACATGTTAACTCTTAGAATACAGACTTGGTCTTGTATTGTCCCTCATACCCATCATACCCATTGGTACCAGGGAATCTTTGTTGAGAATCAATGCTGGTGTTGAACATGCTGTTGAAATAAAACATTACTGGGCGCTCAGAAGCAGAAATGGATGCTTTTAGGGTAGATGTAATAGTATAATAAGTTCGATTTGAAATTGGGTGTTAAAAATAATAGACAACCATTGAGAATTTGTTCCAATGGAAAGTGCTTGTGCTTTATTTTCATCCTTTGTACTGTGAACTCCTTTAGGACAAGAATAAAATATTATCCCCTGTAGCTCCCCAGAGCCTGGCACAATGCCTGGCACACAGAGTAGGAGTTCAATTAATATTTTTTGAAAGAAAGAGAAATGATTTTTTATTTCTCCATTATTTAGACCATCTGGTATTTCTTTCCTGTGCAATAAGCCAATAGGTATTTATTGAGCACATACTGTGTGTCAGATACTGGTCCCACGCTTTAGCATTGTGGGTACACATAAAGTATATTACACTTTGGGATATATTTTATTCTTTGTATTTAAGTATTAGTGTAACTATAAATTCTAAGAAATTACTTCCTTAATCAGAACAATGGTGATCTGAGAGGGACAAAGTTGCTGGTAAGAATCTAGTATATTTGTCTGTTCCCAGGTTATTTGCACATCCCACTCCGTGCTAGAAAAACGGCCCTGCAACCTTCCCCCCTCCTTTTCCTCTGTCCCCACTTTCAAACGATCCTAAGATTGTAACCTTCCAAATAGAGCTAGAGAGGTAGTAGACTGTTTAGGTTTCAAAGGATTTTTCAGGATGCAAAGTAAATAAGGGGACTTTGAGATATCAACAATACTGTAATTAAGCAGATTAACTGTGTCAATAGTGAATACAGAGATGTCAGAGGAGCTAGTTAATAGTAAGTATTTAAATACAGCCTTAGGTCCATTCTCAGTGGTATCGCTATCATCCACAAACAAACTTAAAAGGAAGTTTAACCAGATAAACCCAGGAGAAATGATTATCCTGGGAATATCACATTCTAAATCATATATCCATTATTACTATCTTTATTATAAAATTTAGCTTTGGCTCTTTTATTTCTTACATATCCCATAAGGCCACACAGAACCAGGATTTAATATTACTTTATTTTCAGCTCTTTGAAGACTGGAAAATGAGCCTCCTTCTGACCAGAAAAAAGGGAAGAATTTAAAGTTATAAACCAGGTTTACTTTCACAGATAGTAATATATTAAATACAACAATATCCAATTTTTTTATTTTTTAAAACTGCCCAAGTTAGATTTTGTTTTAAGAAACCCAGGGAGCATTTCTCAATCTATTGGGATATTACTTCTCAGCAATTGTTGTTAGTTTGGTTCACATAAACTCACCCCCCAAAAAAGAGAAACCCATAGAGACGGTTTCTCTCCACTCTCTACATCCGGCTCTGCTCATCTCCCCAGGATGCTGAGTCCCCCTCTCAGTTCAGGGTCTGACCTTCAGACACACACACATGTGCCTGTGGAAACTGGTAGTTCAGATTTTTTTTTACTTTACTTTTCTTTCTTTCTTTCTTTCTTTCTTTCTTTCTTTCTTTCTTTTCTTTCTTTTCTTTCTTTTCTTTCTTTTCTTTCTTTTCTTTCTTTTCTTTCTTTTCTTTTCTTTCTTTTCTTTCTTTCTTTTCTTTCTCTCCCTCTCTCTCTCTTTTTCTTGAAAGTTTGTTTGTCCATGATGGTAGCTAGAAACCTACCTTCTATGTTCTTCCAGCATGTGGCTATACCACAGTTTATTTACCTATTTTTTAAGTAATGGGACTGTAATACTATTTAAGCCTCATCTGCAATACCTGCTGTAAATCCAGTTCTTTAAAAAAAATTTTTTTATTGATTTTATTTATTTATTTTTTCTTGGGTGAGGTTCTTCCATAAAGTCCAACAGATGCAGCAGATGTAAAAGGCTTGGAGACCCAGGCAAAGGCCTTGTATAGGGAACCTCACCTTATTTATTGATTTTAGAGAGATAGAAGAAGGGTGAGTGGAGAGAGAGAGAGAGAGAAAGAGAAAGAGGGGGAGACAGGGAGAGGAACAGAGAGAAACATAGAAATATCAGCCTACCATTCCACCCATCTATGCACTCACTGGTTGATTCTTGTATGTGCTCTGAACCAGGATTGAACCTGCAACATTGATGTCTCGGGCCGATGCACTAACCAACTAAGCTACCTGGCCAGGGCAAGCCAATTCTTACTTCATTTGAATTCTGCATCATTTTTAAGGGATATTTTTTAGTAGTTATCCAAAGACGTGAGATGCAACAAGTCCAATTACTCAAGTTACATTGCATTTTGATGATAGTTTAAAACTTTAAAAAACATGGGCACTATATCTCCATCAGCCTTGTGAGTAGGCACCATGGGAGTGCGGTGGGCAGACACCACAACATTATCATAACCACAGGAAGGTGAGGGTCAAGCAGAGCCCTGCTCTGATTTCTGAGTCAGTCATGCCCGGCTCTTTGGTCAAAATCACACACTGTGTTCTTTCCTCCGGTGCTGGAAAGGCCAGGATCCCTCCTCTCCTCTAGCCTACAAGCCCTGCCCAGAACTTTTCGGCCAGCATTGTCAATTCAAGGTTTGGCCTCAGAGTCTTTAAGTTGTGAGGGGACAGGCATGGGAGGAGAGGCTGTGGCCAGGCCCGGAGGGGGAGCTCCTAGGAAGCAGAGCAATAAAGAGGCTGGTGGTTCCCAGGTCTGAGGCCGGTTCCCAGGTCTTAGGCATACCTGGAAAGGGCAGCCTCAGGGAGAAGGGTGAATGCCAGCTGAACATTACCTTAGGGCACTGACTGCTTTTCAAACAGGAGCTCCAGCCAGTCTGGTCCAGGGTCTTTCACTTTCTTCTGTGGGCTGCGCAGCCAACATGTTGCTCAGCCATTTATTGCGTGGGGGGTGTTGGTAGGGAATAGTCATGGCTGTTTTCTGGCCTGGCTTCTCCCAGAAGGCCCACCCTCAATGGCATGGAGCATGTTTTATTCTTCCTAGAATTTAGAACCCAGGGTGAATGAATGGGGAAAAATGAAAAAGGAAGCCTGATGGAAGATAATGAAGTTTTCCTGGTTGCTGCTGTTGTCTTTAGAAGTTGGATCACAGAGATCTTGAATACGTACTTATGTGTATTTATTTAACAAACAAGAACACAGCACTTACTCGGTGCCAGGCACCGTTCTAAGCACTGACACATTTAATTTTCCCAACAACTTTGGCAGAAACACTATTTTTATCCCCACTCTACTCAGAAAAGTGAGGCAAAGCGCATTTAAGGAATTGACTGAAGTTACACAGCTAGTTAGGGTTTAAACCCGGGCAGTCTGGGCCCAGAGTCAGAGCTCTGGTCGTTCCGCGGTTACTTGCCACAGGTCTTGAGTGTTTGGCCTTTGGCTTCCTCCTGTGCGATCTCTCATCCTTCCTTCCTCTCCCTTCCTGCTGCCCCTGCCCTGTGTGTGTCTTGATACTCCCTTTGCAGATTACAACATTCTGGCCTCTGACTGCAATCCCTTGCACTCTGTAGCCAGGCTTGTCTTCTGTGAAGACAGCTCACATCCTGTCCTGTTGGGGCTAAGTCCTGCCTGTTACATGTTCTCCTAGAAATGGGACTGTAATGCTATTTGAACCTCATCTGCAAGACCTGATAGTAACTGAACTCTTACTTGCCCCTGCCTGTCTCCCTTCCCTGAAGTGCCCTCACCTCCTGCCGGAGTCCTCAGTGCCTGTGGTCTTTACCTGCTCTGCACCCAATACCACAGGCTGTTGGGTATAACTTTGTTGTTTCAGGCTTGAAAAAGCCCAACTACAATTAAGCTCTGTGGGGGCAGGGATGAGGGTCTCCCATTATCCATAGTCTGGCACTGAATTGGGTACCCAGGGGACATTGAGTAGTGGGTCTAGTTGGCAGAGCACACTGGGACACTGATTTAGACCCTAACATGGAGGTCACTGTTAGGTTTCCTCACCTTTAAAAAAGAAACTTGAAGAAGATAATAGCTAAGGTCTCTCTTAATTTTCTTAAACCGATTATTTATTTTTAAATAACTTTATTGAGTTATAATTTACATACCATACCTTTTACCCATTTAGAGTAAATAATTTAATGGTTTTTCATCTGTTCAGATATGTGCATCCTTCATCACAGTCAATTTTAGAATGCCGTTATCATCACAAAAAGATTCCCTTACTTATTGAAGCTTATTAACTCTCACTGCAACCCCCTCTGCCACCACCACACATACACGTGCCCACAGCCTCTCCAGCCTTACACAACCACTGATCTACTTTATGTGTTGAAAGCCTGGCCTATTCTAGACATTTCATATACGTGGAATCATATATTATATGGTTTTTGTGACTGGTTTCTTTTACTTGGTTGGCATAGTATTTTCAAGGTTCATCCATGTTGTAGTACATATCAGTACACCATTCCTTTTCATGGCCGAATAATATTCCATTACATAGATTTACCATATTTTGTTTATCCATTAATCTGTTGGTGAACATTTGGGTTATTTCTGCCATTTGGCTAATTACACTTATTTTTGAGGGGGAAGTGGTCTTTCCTGCAGCAGTTCCCCTCACTGTTGTAAAGGCGGGAACAGGGCTTGGTGGCTGTATTTGCACAGTGTGCACATGCAGGTGGTTGTCAGCGCATGGAGTGGTCATAGGGAATACTTGTAGCTTTGGAGTCAGACTTCCTGGTTTGAATCACAGCTCTGCCATTTGGTAAGCTTGCATAACTTCAGCAAGCCCAGTTTCCTCGTAAATGGAAACTACCTTGTCTGCTTCCTCAGAGTCAGGATCGTGATGGAAAGGGTGTGGAGCCCGTGGCCACTCAGCAAGTGCAGAGGGACCTCATTATGGCTATAAAATAAGTAAAAGCAAACTTATAAAAGAATGCTTTAAGTTGTCAATTTTAGTAAGGTGCAGTGCCTTAAAACCTCCCTACCAAGCATGGAGCCCAGGGCTATTACCCTAGTTGCAGTCGCCAGGGTGGACCTGTTTAGTCTTACTGGGGTCATTCAATGTCTCCCCTTGCATGTGATAATGGCCTATCTTTTTTTCCTGGGTCTCGACTTGTGCTCTGGTCTCTTCTCTATCAGGCCATTTAAAAAACATGACTATGGGAGGTGAAACATTTTTCCCACTTTGAGAAGATACAGAGGGGTTGAATTTCACACTTTGTGGGGATGGGCAAGGAAGGTGGAGTGTTTCCTTTGTAGGCTTTTACCTGAAGGTTGTTATATCAGAAAGTAGCTGCATTTGTGATTATTAAGCATCTATTGGCTCTTATGTTTGGGGTTTGTATGTGAAGATTGAAAATGCTATTCTCAGTAACTGGATGAATTAATGGATTAACTATTAGTATGATCCAAGTTTTACATGGAGGGTGATTTCATAATTTTATCACTGATTTGTCTAGTATTGTTCCTAAAAATCAAGGAACCCTAAAATTTTGCATTTTAGGCAAGGCCTGCCTCCGTACCCAGAATCACCAAAATATTCTTTATTGTTTAAAGTAAGTAGGTTTTAGAAACATAGAACTCTTATTTTTATAACTGCAGGTGTTTTGATAGAATGGAAAGTAAGCCATTTTCTTCATCCAAACTTAGCTTCTGTCCCTGTCAGCTTGGTGGGAGGCAGAGAAAATTGATTGTGGGGAGACAGGAATATTCACTTCCCCTCTCTATTCTGGTCCCAGGTGAGTGGAGACAGGTCTTGTCTGACACCTTCTCTTCTAGTCTGAACTGTGCACAGCCGTGGGAACAGTCAACATTCCCAGGCTGACACGATGACCAGATTTTGTGTGGGACATCTCTACAAAAGAATATTTGTTTTTGGAGGAACTGACTCCCTCTTTTTCCCATTAAGCCTGACCTTTCCATCATTAGATTGTGGTTCTTTTCAGAATTAAGTAGAGCTTAGAAACAAGGAAGGAATGAGTGAAGGAAATTTAGTTTGCTGCATCCAAATGCAAATTGTATAAAAAGAAATGGATTAGGTGAGGATGGACATCTTCCTGGGGTGACCTCAGGATGGTGTGTTCTACACCATGACCCTGGAAAGGAGAGTTTAAACATCTGGCTTACTAGCTTTGTTCATTACCTTAAGCATCATGATTGCTTCCTGTTGGTCCTGGGGCTGAGGTGTACTGGCTTATGGGCAAACTTCTGTCTGCTCACCCAACAAGGGCAGAAGGGCTCGGGTATGTGACTGCGCAAGGCCTTGGCCTTGTGTTTCTGTCTCATGGCTCCCTGGAAAATACTGTGAGCTAAAGAGGAGCAAGAAGAAATTCTGATCATCTGTCTTCAAGGCGGCCAGAAAGGAGTACATAACCTCTGAAAATTTTGGAACTTTGTCTTTGGCTCTTGGTCTGAGATAAGTTGCTGATTTTCCCTTTTCTTGTGTTAAAACAACAACAAAAAAACACCTTTTTTTCTGTCTCGTCCTGTCCATTGCTAGAGCTGGAGGCAGAAGCAAAATTTTAAAGACTTTTAAGACTTTTATTTCATACAAGTTATTTTGGGACTATTACTCATAATTATGTTCACTTAAATATTGGAATATTACTTACTGCAAGAGTAATTTATAATAATAATTGGAAAATTTTTTTTAAAAGGAAAGACATAAAAAAAAATCTCATCATCCTAAAATTTCACATTTTTTCCTATGTGCTTGTACATATACCTTTCATATTGTTATGTGCTTTCATAATCAAATATTCCAGAGTAGATGGGTTGGCTGACTTAAAAGGTTTTGAGTTTTGTTTTTTTAAAAATTCCTCTAATATGTGCTGTTACCCAATTTAAAACTTATAGAGGCTTAATACAATATTTAGGGTCAACCATGTCTAAAAAGATATTTATCAAAGATTATTGCAGTGAAGAAGGATATCTTCATATACCTCACCAAGATGCTGGACAACAAGTTACTGGTATTTGGAAAACAGAAGAGAGAGACTGTGTTCTTCAGATTCAGAAATGACAATGCATTGGAGTGATATTGGGGAAACCACTGGGTTCAATGGAGAGAGTCTTTATAGGCCACATTCAAGTCCTGGTTGGGATTAGATAGATGTAGTGAGTTTGCTAACCTCAGAAATATTGAACTAGTTCTTAGATGATTTCTGAGGTCCTTATTTGTACAGGTTTTGTGAGCCTGAGGGACTCTGCTGTAGGATCAAAGGCAAACATTTTACTTTGAGAAAGGGGTGAAATTGTCTTTTATAAAGAGCCTTATTTATTTAATTGGGGGGGTCTAAGGCCTTCCCATCCCCAGACTTTAAATGCTGCTGGAGTGGGGAAGACTTTTCCTTTTAAACCTGTGCTGCACAATTAAGAAAAAATGTTTTTCTTTAATCTTGTCTTCAGTTATTTGGCAGAGGTGACTGCTAGAAGAATGATCTGTAAGACGGGTATCACCAGATTAGAATTTTTCCTTGTGCTAATGTCTGAAATAGTTGGACTTGATCTAGACAGTCACTTTTCCAAACCTCCAAAAGCTTACCTTGTATTTCCTGTTGGCATGGATACACCCACTCCGGCATGTGGAAAAAGACTCCTGGAAAAAAAATTAGCCCATCTTACAAAGCAATGGGCAACACCAAGAAACAAATTTGGTGTTTGTTTGATGTTCAATGGAAGCTATTTGTTAGATTAATGTTAATGTTACAAATGATGCTTATTTGTTAGGAATTAAGCCTGCTGTCTTAATAATGGGATATTTTTATGCCTTTAGAATTATTTTTAAAACAATACTTTCTTTAAAGAAAAAAAAAGACCCTTGTAGGCTACACTAGACAAAGAGGTGAAGACCCACCCTAGAGAGCACTGCAAATCTTATCAATGGATAAAAGTACCCTGGGGTCTCATGGGCCACACCTCATGGATGTCCTGGTTTGATTTGGGATGCCTGCTGTAGCCACAGCACACTCTCTCAGCTCTCACCACCCAGTCCTCTTCCTGGCTTCTCTGGCACTTCAGGGGGGCACGTGGAAGAGCTTGGGTAAAGGCAGCTGTCATATCTTCCATTTTCTCAACCTTTATCTCTAGCAGAATAAAGAGTAGTTTCTTCCCATCAAAACTTGGTATTCCTTTGCTTATTGTATTTCATTGCACAGCATAAATTCAGGATTGACTACCCACAGGACGTCCCACATGGCTGAAGATGGGGGCAAGTGTTTCCCAGGAAATTTGGGTTATGTTCAGGAAAGAAATGGGAATAGTTGATGTGTAGTCAGCAACAGATGTTTACCCTAAATAGGGCTGCCAGAAAAAATACAGATGTCTGGTTAAATTTGACTTTCAGATAAACAATGACTAAATTATTAGTATAAGTATGTCCCAAATATTGCGTGAGATACACCATACTAAAGTTATTTGTTGTGTATCTGAAATGCAGATATGGCTAACCTGCATTTTTATTTGCTAAACCTGGCAACCCTGAGTCCCTAAGATACTTCCCATGTCTCGTTTGACATTTTTTGTTAGCCTCTAGCTTACCTGGCCTAAGATTTCTTTGCTTTGGAGAGGTGCTGGGGAGTGGCACAGTAGGCAGGATATTACATTAGTGTGAACTAAGAGAGGACAGGGCAGGGCATAAATAAAGTATTGGCTAAGCAGCTGCTTGGTGGCCTCAGGACAGAGTAGGTGTTCAACTACCTGTTCACTATATGCCAAGGTTGGGCAACACCTTGTTTTTGGTACTATTTTTGGATACACTCCTATGTTTTATGTATTTCATCACCCCATCTGAACACACATTCGATATGGGCAATTTTCCAACTGATGCCCTTTGGTAGTCATCACCATCATGAGCAAACACTTCCAACACCTTCTCTTGAAATTTGGAAAAGAGGAGTAGAATTTTATCTCTAATCAACACTATTGAGTCTGCTTTTGGGTTTTTAATGAGAGTTATTTGAAATAGAGTATTTTCTTTTTTTAAATGATTTTATTTATTTATTTTTATAGAAAGGGAAAGGGAAAAGAAGGAGAGGGAGAGAAACATCAATGTGTGGTTGCCTCTTGCATGCCCCCTACTGGGGACCTGGCCTGCAACCCAGTCATGTGTCCTGACTGGGAATCAAAATGCCAACCCTTTGGTTTGCAGGCCTGTGCTCAATCCACTGAGCCACACCAGCCAGGGCTGAAGTAAAAATTATTTTAATTTCTACGTTGAATATATTGGCTTTGGCCAATGTTTTTTCCCCATGTATATAAATTCTGTCTCAAACAAGAAAGATTATTAGCTTTGTTTTGTATAGTGACTAATTTCAACAAGATGGGATTTAGGGGAGGAAAAAAAACAGAAAATAAGATCATGTAACACAAAGGAGATTCTTCCTAGACATGGTCTGCCCCTGAATATTACATCACTGTCTGCTGGGTTTGGGGCATTCTCTCTCTCTTTCTTTCTTTCTTTCTTTCTTTTTTTTGGAGGCTTTGTTATTAATTAGAAGGTTCCAGTAATGAATGTAGAGGATTGACAGAATGGGATTAATTTACTTACAATGGACAATTTCCCCAACTTAAGACCTGTCCCTTGTACCTTGGTTTGACTCAGAACACCATCTGTGATGTTTTCATCCTTGGGCCTTGCAAGAAAACTCACGTGTTACGAGTGGCAATTATTTTGCAGTCATTACTATGTGGGTGCAGCACATTCATCGCTAGGAATGGTTTATGAGTGTAACCTTGTTCCTTGAGCTCAACTGGGTATCAGTCTTCAAGGAAGGGAGGGACTTGGTAGGTACGTAAGTGGGAAACAGGGTGCTGTATGGAGGTGTATTAGTGATTAAGGAGGTGGCATTTGAGTTGAGTCAGGGCATTTAGTGCTGTGCTTAGAACAACTCATGTTTTCCTTATGGGAAAACACTTGTTTGTATGTGGTCCTAATTTTTGCTTCATTAAAAACAAATAAACAAACAAACAAATCAAGTTACTATGATCCTGACACAGAAGCCAGGGCTAAAAAAGAGCAGAGTTGTCTATTTTACTAACAACCAACCTTCCCTGAGAAGAGACTTCCTATGAAGATTAAAGGATCATGATTTATTTTTCTAAGTTTTATAAGAAACAGAATGAACTAATTTCTTCTCCTTTGCCAGGCACTAGTATTTTAGACAGATGCAGCAAACTGAATCTTGTGTGACCTATACGTTCAAGGTGATAACCAATTACCTTAGAGAGCAGAGATTGGCCCTTTTGGCCATGAACACAGCACAGAATGTAGAGTCCTCTCTCTGGCTTGTGTGAGTGAGAAGAGCAGGTCAGGACTGTTCCAGCTGCCAGTGATGGATGTCCAACTCACACTAGCTGGTGCATGTACTGAGTGAGGCCAAGGTGGACTCCAGATCCAGGGACTACATCAGTAAAAATTTGAACTCCCATGTGTTCCTGGCTTTTCTCTTCCTGTTGGCCACACTTCCTCTCCTATTAGGAAGAGTTTGGTCTCAGGCAGACCTGGGAGTTCCGTATTCCTGGTGAACAATCTCAAAGGAGTGAGAGGGCTTCCTTCACCCTCAGCTTCAGTGTATGCCAGTATCTGCTTGTTTGCCCTCTGCTGAGCCCAGCAAAGCTGGGCACTGGTTTGGCCACCAACCAGGAAACACGTAGCTGGAATGGAGAAGGAGAAGTTTCTTAATGGAAGTGGTCATAGTGGTTGGTGGAGGGGGGAGAGCAGAAGAGGTGAGGAGATGCCAGACAGACAGTAACCACATACCTTCTTACAGTGGGAGACAACAACCGTAGTTTAACCTTGTAGGCTGACTGGAGAGTTAACGGGCATACATGGGAGTAAGCATGGTGTTGCCCAAACTACCTAAAGGTAATGAGATGCAGAATTAAGGGCCATCAGTGCGAACTAAGGTCATTTTTAGTATTTTTAGTATTACATGCAGTTTCCTGCCTACCATAAGAAGTAGCCCTCCACTTTGTGCATCATGATTGTACCTCTTTTCTCTATGGGCATGTAGGGCTGGTTAGTCCTGAAGGCGATGATAGTTCTGTTTATATAGATCTACATTTCTCCATAGAAGTTATTTCTCTCCTGTTCAAGTCACATGTCAGAATGAAAGTTCATGGAAGTGATGTTATTTAGTAGATATAGGCTTTAGTTCATAAAAAAGAAAGACAACATATTTTGCAAACTTACATGCTTTGGGATGCCTTTCACAACCAGTGGCATTAGAGCATGACTTTACTGGCTGTCCATAATTTCATCTTATTGTTGTACCCTAATTTATTCATCCAGCCCCCATGAGCGATTATTTAGATTGTTTCCGATTTTCACACTTTAAGCCATGTGATAAATATTATAGATTTTTAAGACACATCCATGATTGTTTCATCAGAATTAATTCTTAGAAATGCAGTTATTGAATCCAAGCCTATTATTGCCACAGTTTATTGGAGACAGTCAGGAAAGAATAATGATCAACCTGGAATCATTTTAAGATCTTATTTATTTTTAGAGAGAAGAGAAGGGAGAGAGAAAGAGAGGGAGAGAAATATCAATGTGAGAGACAAACATTGATCGGTTGCCTCTCATAAATGTCCCGACCGGGGACTGAACCCGTAACCTAGGCACGTGCCCCGACCAGGAACCAAACTGACAACATTTCGCTTTGGGGGACACCGCCCAACCAACTGAGCCACACCAGTCAAGGCAACTCAGAATCATCTTAGTTGGTTATTGAGTCAAGTACATTAACTCTTTATTTTTTTAAACTATGTGGGTAAATAGAATTTGGTAGTAATTCCCAAAAGATGATCATTATTATATACTATTCATTCATTATATTGGTATATATTTATGTCTCTAATAAATTGAAAAGTGGTTGTATTTTCATGGTTTTTGAAAATCGGTCTATTATTCAAATAACAACCTTGGTAGAAAAGATATTAGCACTTGGGAAAATAATTACAACATCCCGATTTTGCTTTAATCAACTTGATTGTAACTAAAACATTGTTGTCAGAGAAACATCTCCTAAGACTGGGTTGAAACAAGCCCCTTGCTATTCTTGAGAAGAACGAGATGAAGAGATAGTTATTACTAATTATGTCCCAAGGTTGGGGGGGTGGCAGTGAGTAGTCACGAAGAGGCTTATGACTTTTGCAGGCAGAGGGTGAAGTATGTGGATTCATGATTTCTACTAAAATGCTTTTATACACAGGTGAATGAGTAAGGGTTGAGAGACTAAAGATAAGAAAAACTAAATGATTGATTAAGCTATTTTGACTCTTTGGGGACCCAGCGCAAACATCCTTATTACATCAGAGAGAAACTGTATACTAATTTTGAAACTGTACCAATGTGTCAAAATGATGGTAGTAGATTCAAAGAGTTTAGTGTTAGGTCACTGGCCTGTCTTCCATGTAAAACCCCGTGAGAACACCTGCAATATACAACATCAGACAATAGGACGTATGTAGTTCTTCAAACATAGGTCTGTAACATAATTGGGCATGTACAACGTGACTTCTGTCTTCTACTGAATTGCAAGTTTATTGATTTCTTCTTCCCTTTCTTAATTGTTGTTCCTCCTGTGATTTTTTTCCTTCTCCTATCATCTTTAGCAAAATATTGCCAGTGAAAGGAGTTGCACCTGGTTCCTTTGGTTAACACATCAAGGGAGCTGGAAACCCTGATTGCTGGTCACCAAACAGTCATGACCACAGTAACACATAGCAGGCTACAGAGACGCAGTGGTCTCTTTCTCTGTGGGGCCTTCTCTCTTGCAGCACTTGCTACCAGCGTTAGTCACTTCTGTTTGGGCACTGTGGTTTTCTCCTTCCTTCCAATAACATTGCTTGAGTTTTAAAAAAATCACAGAAATATAGTTTCACAAAGACTTCTGTGATTAGAGTAACTGTCTGGAATTTTTAAAAGTAGACAGTGAAAAAGCAAATTTAAAAAGCTTGAAAAGTTTAAATACAAGGGCTCTTTCTTCATAAGAGAGGTGTAGAAGCTGTTTGGTCTCCGTTTTTTGCCCTCTGAATAGCCATATTTAGTATACCTCAAACAGTTCAAGCGAGGAGAAAGTCAAGGTAGAAAAGGATGTCTTCTGTGGCATTTTCAGGACTATAAAGTGAGAATGGCGGCAACTTTGTTTTCAGGGATCTGTGATTCATTCAGCAAAATCAGTCTCTGAAGTTTTCTCCTGAGGGTGGCAGGGATTCCTTTCCCGTGTTCCAGGTTTCTGTACTTTGTCGCACCCTCCCCACTTGTGTCATTCTGAGCACAGAGAGTTGTCAGAAGGCACTGCAGTGGAAGCTTGAGATTCTTTCATAAAGGGAGATGTGTGTGGTCTCGGCAGCCTGGAGAGTTTATTCCTGGGTGTGGGGCAGATGCAGTTGTAACTTTTTGCAGTGGAAATGCTGTTAGAATTAGACAGATGGGATTCAGGCTGGATCTTGACCTGCAGATAGGCAGGATCTGGATAAAAATGATCTAGATAATTGTTTCAGCTCCTGTAGAAACATCCTTTGTCATGTCAAGTAGATACTCTGTAGTTTGAAAGAGAGAAGTCTTTTACAAAGGTGGATGTGCATGTGTGTGGTGCAGGAAGGGTGCAGGAGAACATGATCTGCAGTTGCATGAGATCCAGCTCCCCAAAGGATCTTCTTAAGGTCCCCTAAATAGCCCCCTTCATCCTGACTTGTCAGTCCAGCTGAGCTCTGCTGTCATACTTGCCATCATTTTGGAGGTTGAATTTTGTTGCTTCAATGTAAGGGCTGACCAAAGAGGTTCAAAGAAGATCCAGTTACATCTTTGGGTCTCAAACTGCTGAGATTAGGATGTCCACGTATGACGTTGTACCTCTGTTTCTGCTTCACATGCCATGCTTCCATTTGTGAGAGTACCTTATTTAAAACAGAAAGAAACCAAGTTGCCGTAAACCCTCTTTAGAGGAGATGGTCTTTACAGTGGTTGAAAATACAGGTACTGGAGTCAGAATGTTTGGGTTCACTTCTTGACTCTGCCTCTTAGGAACAGTGTGACTCTGGGCACATAATTTCTCTGTGTCTTAGTTTCTTCCTCCCTAAACAGAGAAGATAACAAAAACACCTATCTAACAAGGCTTTCCAGGATTATGAGAGCCAGTCTATGTAAAGTAAGTGCTCAAGAGTGCCATATGATGAAGCCCAGGACCAAAACAAATAAAAAAAAAATCAAACTGTGTAGCTGTTAAATGGAGCCAAGTCCCTAACTGGGTGCCTGAAGGAAGGTGCCAGAATTCTAGATGCTTCCAAAGGATCACCAATTTGGAAAACAATTTAGTTATCAGCTCCCTGAGATGTTGAGAGAACCGGAACATGAGTGCAATATGATCGGCAGATTCAGCTTGTTTTTGGGATTAACCAGCAACCCAAGCAGGCCATGTTGCTGGGCAGTCATGTCCTCGGTCAATGAAGGTAAACCAAGGGCCTCCTCCTGGCAGTGTCGTGAATGGTAGGCTCCAACAAAAGTGCCTTCGCTGGGCTGCAATAAGAGAGTGTGGGGACTGAAGAAATCACCAACCAGTGCTATACACCAGATTTCTTTTTAAATAAAACTGCTGACAAACACTGCTTCATAGGAACCTCTGTAAATTAGTGTGAAGTTGGAGGAGAAGCAGCGCTATTTTTCATTCTTTAAGAAGTTTCAGGGGGCCTTAAGGGTTGCCTTCAGCAGAGTCCCCACCTACACCACATGGTGCAGCCTCAGAGAGGTGTGACTGATGGTGAATTTCATCTCTTCCTGAAAGGTGCCATGAAAACATAACAGGGCTATTCCTCCTTGCCATTGTTTCTGTCTGTTTCCCAGCAGTTTGAGGTCCTGACAGAATGGCAGGTTTATCTTGGATTTCCTTGTTTGGCCAACAGCCTATATCTCTTTGGGTATCACTCAGATGTCAGTGCACAGGAGGCTGTTGTTGGCTCTTGTATGGCCCCTTTCTGGAGCCCAGGTGGTACTTGGGCAAGGGGAGAAGCAGAGGGAACAGGTTAACACTTGTCAGGTCACTGTTCTCTCGGTTGGCACTTTTGCCTTTCCAGTCTCTGGCCACTTGGAGAGGCAGCCTAATACAGTGCGAAGCACAAAGACTTTATGTCCAGGCAGAAGTGGGTTTGTATCTCACCTCTGCCCTTTGTAAGGTGTTTCTGCTCTCCCTTCCCGAATGTCTTGTCCTTACTCTTCCCTGATACTCCTCACACCTGACATTACATATCCCTCGCTTTTTCTCTGTTGGTCTGTAAGCTCCAGATGTGTGAGGACCACATCTTCATATCCCATTGGTTTAGAGAACTTTCTGGAGCCAGACTTACCTGGTTTCAAACCTTGGCTCTGCCATTTCTGGCTCTGTGACCAGGGATCAATTCCTTAGGCTCTTGCCTGCCTGGAGTGTTGTGAAGGTTAAAGATAAACATGTGTGGGTCCTCTGGCACCAAGACTGGCACAGATGGATGCTCAGTTGTTGGGCCACCCACCCCCAGCTTGGTACCAGCGCCTTGCTGTCTGCCGACCCCACCAGCACGCCCGGACATATCTGTTGGCTGCATGACTTTGTAGCCCAGGCCTGTGGCCAACTTGGGCAGGCAGCCTGTTGGCTCACGGAGCCTCTCATGCCATTCTTTAGTGTCTGAAAGAACGTACTTGCAGAGGGCACAGACTTGATCTTTGTAGTCTCGCGTTTTAGTCCATCCCTAAGAACTTCATAGTGACCTTAAAAAAAAAAAAAAACTCTTACAAATGATTTCAAAGATAATCGTAGTTTTTTGTTAAGTAAGGGGGAAAGAAAATCTCTCATAATCCACCATTTAACTACCCACCGTCCACTGTGGTATATACATCCTGTCAGGTTTTTCTACGAGCATGTAGTAATAACAGCCTTTATCCAGTGGTGGAATATTCTCCATTTTATTTTCATGTCCATGGAAGAGGTTTTTAGAGTTCATGAATAATATTGATATGATTTATGGAATTCTAAAGGGCTCCAAATAAATCCTTTGTTAGAATGAGGCCAGCTGTAAATAATGAATGGCCAGTCTGTGGAAACCCGTAAGACTCTAGCAGTTGGGTACACGGACAAGCACAGTGACATCGCATTATGTGTGCATTGGGCACAGCCCCGTGGGCCTGGAGAGTGAGAGGGGCAGAGAGAAAGACAGGTTGCATAGCGCTTCACATAGGCTCTGGGAAGGTATGTCCTAGAGTGAGTGTGAAATGAGATGTGAGTCTGTTTTTCCTTCTGCTCATCTTGATTCCCAGGAGACCCTCAAGAGTGTGACCACCATGTGGCACCTAAGTGCAGGCCGGGTGTGTTTTCAGCTTTCTGACCTAAAGCTGGGGGGGAAGACTGGGTATGCTGGTTTTATTAAGCAAAAGAATGTCTAAAAACAGCACAGCAAACTTCATGTTCAAATAGATTTTCAGAAGCAATTTTCCTTCGTCAGTTTGTCTTTACTCGGTGACTTAAGAGCCTAACCCCCTTATTAGACTCATCTGTGGCCCATATATATAAAGCAACATTTCCTCCTGCTTTCTTCTGCCACACCGAGCTTCTGCTATGTTCTGGGACTCTGGGATGTGAGCATGAATCAACACAGGGCCTTTGTCCTAAATAATTGACATTGAGTTTTAGAAAGAAATCTGAAAATGGCTTATCATAATAAATGGTGAATGGAGGAAATTTATTAAAGGAGACGACAGCCATTTCATTAGGAAAATACAGAGGAAGAAACACGTAGTTGCCACTAGGGGACTCTGGGGTCACGGAGGGGTATGCTTCCCTACCTGGGTTGTAAAGGTGGGGTAGAGTTATGATAGGCAGAAGAGAGGGGCCATGGATGGGGAGAGGGCATCTCAGTTAAGGGGAGAAATAAGAGACCGAATGGCAGCTTTAAAGCTGGAGCCATTTGAGGAAATAGAGTCTGTGGGATGAATCTGAGAGGAGACAGAAGAGGCCTACCCAGGTGGTCAGACTCCGGGGGGTGAGCGCAGAGTAGCACCCACTGAATGCTGGGGATGTTTATGTGCATTTGAATCCTGTTGGAATATTCCTGGTTTGTTTTATGAGGGGATGTCTCTCTTTGAGGATATTGACTCAGGGACGTTTCCTTTTACAGTCAGGATGGCCTCCATCAAACCAATATTGTTCTCGGGCCTTTTTTTTTGGTTTTGTTATCTTGAATAAACAGAGAGAGGCTGATTCATTTTTCTAGAAAAACAGGATGCACTAAAATACTGCAAGTGACAATGAAACAGACATGCTCACGTACAATAATATTTATAAAGAGACCAAACAATATGTGTAGCAGACACCTCCGTGGTGTGGCTGCTCCTCCATCTCACTTGCCTTGAGCCCTTGGCCTAGTTCCTTTGAATCTCAGTTTTCTCAGATATCAGATTGGGACAAATAACACCAACCGAGCCGGCATGTCATGGCGAACAGATGTGTATAAAGTGCTAGGAACAGTGCTGGCCCCATAGTAGCCACTCCAGTAAAGCTTAGTAATCTTTACCCTGGGCATGAAAGATTTATTTGTGATAGGAGCAATATATTCACAGTGATTTAAAAGAACTTTGTATTATGGAAATGTTGAAATACTATACATAAAAGTAGAGAGACTAGTGTAATAAATTCCCATATACCCATGATCACCCACTAAACAATTCTCAGCAGTCGCCATGCTTGTTCATGAAACCCCTTTCTCTTTTAAAAATATTTTAAAGTTTGTAACAACTGCTAGCTAAATTATTTTAAAGCAACTTCAAGATAGTATATAATTTTGTGCATAGTCTGAAAGAATCAATGGGCTAAAGAAACCCTTTTGAAAATGATAGAAGTCAGTATTTTGAAACTAATTTTCATAGTTGAGTTTTAGGTGTTTCTGTATTAAATCAGAAGATGTTTGCAAATATTTTATTCAAGAGTGGCACTTTGAAAGTTCAAAATATCATTTATTTCATTCAGTGAGTACTTCACATCATGATCTGCATACAAAATCAGCACTTAGGTACACGTGCAATGAATTTATTTTTAAATAGAAGATTTCAAACATACCCGATATTGTAGAAGTATAATAAACCCCCTGTCCCATCACCTAAGCTATGACTCTGATGTCTCCTTTTGAAAGATGTTCATGTTGTTTGTAAAAAACTTCCAGGGACAAAATGGCCATCTTAATTTTTGAAAAAAGTATAGAATTATGCATTTATGTTTTACTAGATGGAAAAAAATCATAATCATCAATGCTGTTGCCTTTGAGAAGTATGTTGGTGATGGCTCTCAGAACTGAATTTTCCAGATGGAATAAAAATAAAATATGAAATTTGAAACCAGCTAAAGAAACACCCCTTCAAAACACATGTAAGCAAGAACAAGTTTGGAAGGCAACACTAGAGTGTTAGCAGTGGGTTCTCTGGGTAGGGAATTATGGATTTATTTCTCTTTTCTTTTTTCCATCCAGTCACCTTTCTCATTGTTGTTTATCTGTACTTTATAATTTTTTCAACATGAGTCTAGATTATTTGATTGTTTAAAAAGTAATGAAAGAATGTGAATTACCAAGATAAAATAAGGCATGCAGGGAGTAAAGATCAGCTATATTGAGGTGAATATGAAGGAAATGCAGATACTTTTTCTTAACTACCAAGTTTTTACCCTTAGCCTTGCTGCTTCTCCTTAACCCTGAACTTGGTCCCTGGCTCTCACCTCTGTTTCCTCATTACTGATGGGAAGTGATGTTCACCTTTACGACATATCTATCATCTTGTTAGGTCAGGTGGGAGGAGAGTTGACCACACTTCATAGGCCAGTCCCCCTGAAGCTGTGCTCAGAACAGAAGCATACTTGATTCTGTTCTGTCTTCATGTTCTTTTTTTAGGTTTTATTTATTTATTTTTAGAGAGAGAAGAAAAGAGGGAGAAGAGAGGGAGAGAAACATTGATAGGTTGCTTCTCCTGTACCCCCAACCGGGCACCTGGCCCACAACCCAGGCATGTGCCCTGACTGGGAATTGAACTGGTGACATTTTGGTTTGTGGGATGATACCCAACCCACTGAGTCACACCATTCAGGGCTGTTCTGTCTTTGCCTTTCCAGTTCCTGATCTTCCTTCTGAAGCTGGCTTCAAGAGATGGGTGTTGGGAAAGGCTAAGAGGTGGTGGATGCTGGGAGATGGGACATTAGCAGAGTGCTTTGAACAGGGACCTCAGAGAACAAGAGTAGTCCCCCCTCCAATCCTGAAAGCATAAAAATGTGTCTCTGCTCCCCTGCCAGCCTCCTAACCTCTGCTTTGGAAAAAGAATGACCACATTTCAAAATGCTTTTCAGACCATTGTCTGTTCTAACGTTAACTATAATGGAAATAAATTATAGAGACCTCTAGATAGGCTTGTGTAAAGCAAGCTCTTAAAGGAACAAAACATTAAAAATTGTTCAGGGGGAGACGTTTGAGGGATCGTGGAGGTGGGGTGTGAGTGGGGAGGCATGGGGAAGGGGCTGAGAGAGGACAGCTTCCATGGTTAAAGAAACCATTTATACAAACCTGGTGATTGTGGAAACTCTGACCTCTGGAATGACAAATGGTGAGAGTAACTCTGGTTTCCATGCCAATTCACTCATTACACTGAATATCCTGCTGGAGAAATTCAGTGCTGCAGCCTCATATCCTCTTGCATAGAGGAAATACTTAGTGTCCCAAGATATTAGGATCTCTTTTATGTCACTTCCCTGAAAAGGAGATATTACTTAATTAGCAGGCACTGGGGTTTCTAAGGGACTCATTCAAGTGTTGTTCATTGTGACTAGCCAGTACAGAGAGACAGGAGAGTTAACTACACAAAACGCCTATGGATCCTAAGTTTTCCAGTACAGAATAAAGATGATCCAACTGCCAAGGTCTGTATTGGTAGGTGGGTTTTGTTTTTATCTGTAACAGATTAGTGTGATCCCTGTGAACATTTACCTAGTGCCTGCGGTAACAAAACCATGCACGTTGACCTGAGCTCGTTGAAGTCCAAAAGGAGCTCACCTCAAGCTCTTGGTCTTTGTTCTGGTTTTTGAGTAGCACCAAGCTTTAACTAATGCAGCTGTCAGTCCACAGTTCAAGTATGGCAGGAATGTGTCCAAACAAAACATTTCTGTGTGATTATTTGGTGTTTTTGGTTATCGGGATTTCTAGTCTCCATTGCAGTCCGTGTAGCAGCCCCTCCAGCATGCGTGTCTTCGTAAAGTTAGTCATGGGGTGGAGAAGAGAATCCAAGGTCTCTTGGCCCCTGACTCCACTTGAGACATGAGGTTAGTCTCCGAGTCTTCCTCCTTTGCCAAGTGGAAGTAAGTAACGTCTACCATGATTGTGGGCTAAAAAATGCGAGTCCAGGCAATAATGTGAAAAAGTGTTTTTGAAGTTGAAATCACCTGCAAATTGAACATAGTAATCAATCAGTGAACAACCATTTTGTTTTTGAGCCCTTGTATGGCAGCTTGGCTTTTGCTAGGTCCCAGTGAGGTTTGTCATAAATGCCAAGGAAGATAAGGGGAAAGGGAGACGACGTTGCCAATGAGTGAGCAGACACTGTGGCACTGTGTTATTAATGGTTAAACTGCATGGTCTAGGTAAGTGCTATTGGCCACTTTGCCACAATTGCCCTCTTCATATTCTCTGCCCCATTCAAATGTGATCTGTTTAATTCTCAGACTTTTCTCATCTTGGCCATTCTGCCGCTTGCAATATTCTTTTCCCATTTTGCCTTTTGAAACTGTGTATTTTTCAAGGCTCAGACCACATGCCAGCTCTTTTATGTGGTCTCCTCTGATTACCCCAGCTGGATGTGATCTCTGGCATCTTCAGGGCTTGGCAGACTTTTTCTGAAAAGGGCCAGTTAACAAATATTTCGGCTTTGCGGGCTACATGGTCTCTGTCGCATCTACTCAACACTATGTCAAAGCAGCCGTAGACAATACATAAATGAGTGGGTGTGACCATATTCCAGTAAAACTTCATCTACAGAAGTAAGTTGCCTGCTGGATTTGACCTGCAGGCTATAGTTAGTCAACCCCTCGCGTGTGTCATTGTCAACTATGTAGCCTTGTTGGTTTTGTGCATATGTTATTTTACCTGCTGGGGAGTAGTTTTCTAAGGGCAGAGTCGGGGCCTTTCTGCTCTTTGTAATCCCCTGGGTGTTGTATAGCTAAGAGGTGTTCAGTTGATGTTTGGCAAATGAGTGAACAGTGGCCAAATGGTGGCTAGTTTCAGGAGTTGACAACCTGAGGGCCTTCCTGATATGTGGTGTCCTGCTCCCTCCCCTGGCTCTTTTAGAAAGGGAGAGGAGGGGCCCTCCAGGCTTTGTGACCACCTCAGTCTCTTGCTCAGCCAGACTTCTACTACTTTGAGCAACTACTATTTACAACTCAAAGAATTCTTTGTTTACACAGAGTTGGAGACTGTTTACTTGTGTTGAACTAACATTAGGTTTCTTTAAATGTGCTATTAAAGTGAAGAAGAGTGGCCATTTGTACCTTTAGAAGCATAACAGCTGGGGGTCATGGCGTGAGCGCACATAGACACCCTTAACGTCCTTTCCTGTGTTGTGCATTACAAGGCAGTACTTTGTACACTGGGAAAGGAAAGTGAAATGACACAAAATCAAACAAAAAACTTGATTACATCTTCATTATTTTGAGTCACTGCACAGGTGTGAATTTAGAACTTTGTTTTCATTTGGAAATCTGGCAAGTTGAAAATCTAAGTATGGACATTATAATTTTCAATTTGTAGACGACGTGTAATATGTAAGGGCAGTTTTCACACTTCGATATTAGAAGAATAGCATCTCGAAGTAAGAGAAAAGTGCTTTCCAGTTTCAGATAATAAGCATCCCTCCTGCCCCCAGGGTAAATTCACTTTTGCTAATGTAGCGGATTAGCTTTTTTCCTCCCCTGCCGAGTCCTTCATTGCAAAAGGGAGCCTTTGGAGTCCTGATTTCAGCTGGGGAAAATGATTCAAACTCATGAGGGAAGCACTGCTTTTAATTTCACTGGAAGTGAGGCAGATGAGGACCTTGGAAAAGGAAGGTTATTATTTCCTTTGTGGAAACTTTTATCTTTGTTTTCTAAGTGACTGGTAAAAACAATAGTTTGCTGTGGAGTTTCAATAATCAAAGAAGAGGAAATAGCACATGAGTGATTGCAGCTGGTTGGCAGGGGCAGGGCTGGATCTTTTGGAAGGTGAAATTTACCAAAGCCACATTAACTATCTCCTAGTGCAAGGGTCAGCAGACGTTTTCTGAAAAGGGTCAGATAAATATTTTAGACCTTGTGGGCCACATAGTCTCTGTTGGAACTATTCAGCCGTGCTGTTGTGGCACGAAAGCAGCCACAGACAGAACACAAACAAATGAGTGTGGCTGGGTTCCAATAAAACTTGATTTGAATTTTCATGTGTCACAAATATTGTTATATTCTTAATTTGTTTCACTTATTTAAAAATGCGAAAACCATTCTTAGCTTCTTACTGCATGAAAACGGGGAAGGGGGGACATGGCTGTGGGCCGTTGTTTGCTGACCCCCACCCATCATCAGCACAGTGATTTCTCCGAGTCGTGGAGGGTGTCGTGGTAAACACATTGCATGGGCAGTACTTTTTGGTTTACCTTTTAGTCTGAGTATGATCGGTTAACACAAACTAGTAAGGAAAATCCCTGGTGGAGTCGGGACGACTCTGTATGAGCCCGTGCCCCACGGCGGCAGAGTTGAGTGGCACTTGGTAGTTCATCTGGTGTATGGAGGGGTCGGACTAGGTGACTTTTAAGGCTTCATGTAGATTTCAACATTTTAGACCCTACATCACCTGTACGCTTGCTGATGATAATTCTTGCAATTTACCTTCCTAAAACTTCCTTAGATATTTACTGAGAAACAGATATGCTCTTGACTGTACAGGGCTTGGTGCTGGCGGCGGCTGCGTGTGTGGAGGTAGATGGTGGTGTAGTCAGAACACAAAACTGCGTGTTGGTATTCCAAACAAAACCCTTTCTATATTGTGAAAAAGAGAAACATAGCCATTCTTGTAGGTATAAAAACGATACAATGGGTAATTACACATTTGAAATACACTAAAAAATGATAATCATATGAAATTGAAAATTTTAAGAAGAATCAGATCTCAGTGTTTGCATTGTTACTGTAGTTCCTCATTTATTCATTTATGCAGCACATATTTCTTGAGCACCTACAGGCATTAGTCTTGGCATTGAGGACCAAGTAGTCCTTATAAGGCTTATTTTTTTAAAAATTATTTTTACTTTTTAAATATAAAGCTTATGTTCTAATGAGAATCTTTTGGTGAAGGTGATGGGTAGGTGGTTGTACTTTTACTTTCCACAAGAGGTCTGCTTACTCACCACTTGTTTTTCATAGGTTTATATCTTTTGTTTCAGTTATCTCTTGGCAGATCTCTGAGTAATGTTTTTGAATTATCAGAGTCAGTCACACAGGTCTTTGTTGGCATTCCCAGTCTTCTGAAGTTGTTCATCATTGAACATAATTCTGATTCCTCACTGACGGAGAATGAATTAACTCTTTTTAGTTATATCAGCTAATTTGAAAACCACTTAAAACTTTAGATGAAGCTAATCAAATAGAAAATTTTTTAGAAAATAACTAAGTTATCCATACTACTAGCCTTCTAAGCAATAATAATGAATTTAAGTTTGCATTACACAATATTCCTTCTAAAATATTCCATGTGCATTTATTCAATGAATACTAAAACAATTATGGGCAAAATAAAAGCAATTGAAAATACTTAATACCTGTTAAAGCTGTCTCATGGCTTTACCTGGATGTCATAAATTTTGTTTATTTCTATGAGAGGGTGGTGGTGTTGGGCTTTACAAATAGAAAAAATATCATTACAGTAATATTATAACAATAACAAGAATGACCCAATGATAGTGAAAGCTGTTGTTCCCCATTCCTCCCATCCAGACCACTCCCCCTTGCTCTGCTTCTGATCAGAGTGGTCACCACTCAGTTTTTCTAATAAAATAAAGTTAAATCAGGCCTCAGACCTCTCACACATTCATTTGCCCCTCACTCCAACTCTACCATCCAGTTAATTTCTGATGTCTCATCTTAAAAGATCCGTCTTTTCCTCACTGAAGCATTCCCTGGCCTTTCTGGGGATGGAAGGCTCAATTACATCTTCAATTTCTTCATAACAACTGTAATTAATTATTTATGCCATTATCTGACAGTAAGCCAGATGAACGTAGAGTGTATTGCCTGTTACTCTACCCCAGCACTTGGTATAAATGGATGTATTAGTTGTGTATGTATACCTTCCCCTCACAAAGGACACTTTAGGCTCTAGAGGCACAGAGAGGGTAAGTAACTTACCCAAGTTTACATCCCTATCTATGATGCAGCCGGGATGCCAGCCAGGTTCATGTTACCCCAGAGCCTCCCTCCCGGCCATTTCAGTCAGAGAATTATCAGTATAAGCTACTACTACTACTCATGTGATTTAGTGAGAAGTCTTGATGTTCCTTCATCCCTTGCTTCTGTGTGTCTTTTGTGGTCTCAACCTTTCAGGGCCTATACATTTAATTGTAATGTTAGCTGACTGGATTTGTTTAATTACTCTTTAAGGAAATGTTGGAACTTTTTAGAGCATTTAATGGCAGAAGAATGCATAGGGCCAGAATATTTGGAACCCAGAACTCCTTGGAAAAACCAGGGCTTATAATAGGCACATCATTATCTTTAAATAACTTAAAGATGGGTGAGACTGGAAATACATATGCATGAAGTGACTAGTATGCAACCAATGACACTGTCTGTCTATCTGTCTGTTTCCCAGTCTGATGTTTTCCCCCCAATATCTCATTGATGTTGTACAGCTATTATATTCAGGAGAGGAGTTCTGAATAGGAATTGGTGGTGAGAAAGCAACTTATGGAGTGGCTGGGGCTTGAGGAGACCTGTAAGTCACGGCCACATTTCAGTAACTAGACAGTTTCAGCCACTGTATGTGACAATTCCCCTGTCCAAACCTTCAGTTTAAATCTTTCTTTTGAGTTTCAGACCCTTATACCCATTAGTGCATTAGACGCATTCACTTGTGTGTCCCACAGCCACCTCCGAGAAAACATGTCCAAAGTGAATTCATTTTCTCACTCTGAAACTTGCTTTCCTCCATTGTTTTGGCACTAGTAAGTGTTGCTCAAGCTGGAACCTCACCCATCCTTTCTTCCTCACCCATCACATTCAACGTTTCTTCAAGTCCTCTTGGTTCCACCTCCAGACTTTTTCCATAACCTCCCTTCTCCACACTCCCTTGTCTAGGTCACCATCCTCTCTTGCTCAGGCTCCTGCAATAGTCTTCTATTCTAATTGATCTTCCTCCTTGTAGGTGGCCTTACTTTCCTCTGATTTAATGCCATGCTTTGGCCATAGTGATTTTCTTAAAAGACTCAATATCATGTTATCTGCTTTAAAGCTCCTCATAAAATCCAAATGCCTTAACTGAGCTCCCAAGGCCCTCATGGCCCTTACCCAGCCCCAGCTATGCTGAACTTCTCACAAGTCCTGCCACATACTGTATTCTCTTCAGCCTCTCGACCTTTGGCAGTGCTGTTGCTTCTGCCTCAGTGACATGGCTCTTCTTCAGTCAGTGATCCTTCCTTTTCCAACACACAGGCCCGAAAGCCTTTCTTTGAACCTCAACACTCTGAAATCCAGGGAATAAGGTGACTGAACCTCAGCAAATCAAGCCTTCATTGACATTTTTCCTCTTTGCTTGGTGGGTGAGATTGCAGAATTTATGGCTTCAGTTTCCTTGTGGGCCTTTCTCTGTGCCTGGTTTCTCCTGGCACCTGTCCTCACACCTGCCTTCTGGTCTGCCAGTGTGTCTGATCTAGGAGACGTGGGGAGGGTCTGAGGGGGGCAGGTCAGCAGCACTTCAGGAAGGGCCAGGAAGCTTCCCACCCCCTAAACACACACACATACACAGAAGCACTGAGCAGCTGGTCAGCATGTGGGCTGGGAAGAATGGGGCTGGGCTGGGGACTGGGGATTAAGGCAGCCCTCATAGCAGCAACTGTGACACAGGGAGCACCTGGTCCTCCTGGAAGTCTCAGGGCTCTTCCTTTGACCTCATTCCTTAGCTTCCTGGATTTTCTGAATTATAGCTAAAAGTTGGAATAGAACCTTAGGAGTAAACCAGGCTGCTAGCACTGATTTCCTGAGATTGACTAAATTTTAGCTAAAGAGCTTGTCTGAATGATGAGTAGAAATGGAAGCCAACTCTGGTGCCCTTGCCCAGCCTTGTGGCAAACCCCTTTTCAGGGTACCCTGGGACTTGTACCCTGTGAGCTGTGATAAGAGGCCTATTCCAGGGACCTGGGTCTCAGCCATTGACTAGCAGCATGATTTTAGGCAAATTATTTCAATCCTCTGTTTCTTTACCCACTAAGTGGGGATAATACTTATCTTGCAGGATTAGAACATGAAATAAATAAGGGGAATCAAAAGCAAAAATATTTTGTATATTTTGAAATGTAGAAATACTTTGCATATGCTACTTATAGTATTGGTACTACTAGTAATATTATTATTCCTTCTTATAAAGTTTTTAAAATTTCTGCCTGTCCAGTATATTTCATAAGTTCACAGTCTTTTTTATTTTTCCCGACGTATCATGAATGCAACATAAAATCCATGACTGTGGCAAAATGCCACCATGCCACCACTGACCTGGGATGTGGGAAATATGTCCTTTATTGAGATCTGTACTGCTTCACATGCTTGTTTTTATATGACATTTACAAAGCCCCCATAAAGCATTTTACTGTGACAGCATTTTTTTTCATTGATGGCATCTCATAATCCAATCATTATTAGGAGAAAATGTCAGTTGATTTTCTGCATTACTAAGAACATGAACAAAGAAAACTGTGTAACACAAAACTGTCTATGTGGGGTAGAGAAATCTAATCGCCCTCATGATTTCATCAGTGGGGCGGCTCTCAGCTTTAGGGCAAGCTAGTGAGCTGCCACTCCAGAGTTCACCAAAGAAGAAAAGGAGGAGTGCGAGAGGTTATGGGGAGTGTAACTGGAGTAGAGGACAGAGAAAAACACCCCTCCACAATTCAATTATTAGGATTATTATGAAGGAACTGTCTTTTGAATTGTTTTTAAGCTGAAGAAGTCATAAAACATCTTTTTACGTGACCATTTTCCTTTGCGTTTGAGGTTTATATGCCAAAAATTCTTCATAAATCTTCATTAAGATGTCAGAATTCCTTGTGAAGCCTGTCTTCATTTGCATTCCCTTGTACAGTTATTAACAAAAGACCCTTTATGTCTCCACCCAGCTTGATTTCAGCCATGAACTCCGTTTTCCTTTTATTATTTTGTAGACTCTGGTTACTTGACTGAACTTAGTAAATCATTTCTTGAGGACTTGATGGGAAGCCAGAGAATAGTAGTGATGAAGACAGTTTGTGAGACAGGGACGAGTGGGGACAAAGAGGGACAAGTCACCAGTACATGGGCTCCTCAATGTAAGAACCAAATCGTTACCTTAGGGCTTCTTCTTGTCAGATTTAAACAATTCTTGGCCAAAGTTAATATTTTTTGCAGTTTGAAAATATATTTCTGCAGTTGAAGCACAGAATTGGAGAAGCCTGGTCATTGTTATTAATTTGACTTTTAAAATTAGGCTTTTCTCATAAATTATTTGAACATCACCATGGTCAATTTACACAATGATAACGCTATTTAAGGGGTTAGTGACCATTTAAAAGATGTGCCATGGCTGTGACCACACTGGTGTTAAGTCCCTGTTGAGATTGTGTGCTTTATAGCTTTGAAGTCTATGCGATTGAGTTGGGATGGCCCCGAGCATTTCCAAGTTGCTTAGGGCTTCCAGTGAAGTGAAGGGAGGGGGGCCTGCTGCTACTGAAAACCTCTTTCTGTCTCAGGTTGCCCGCATTTACATCCTTCGCTTCTAAGTTAATCCAGATCCTCAGCTCATTCCAAAGTAGTTGTTAGCAAAAACATATGCAAGCGCTCATTAAGATCATAAAATATTTTATTTTATTTTTATTTTTGTAAAGAATATAAAAGATTTTAAAATATCCTTTTACACCGTGACTTTGGGAATGACAAATTCCAGTTGAACTTTGCCTTGCATTTTCCTAACGTACCTTCTGAACCCCATAAGGATACTTTTCTCCTATGAGAAACAAAACCATGTTTTTCCCCTCATTTTCCCATCAACAATATTTGAGTGCCTACAAAATGCATTTTGATAGTTCTTCTAGTGGGGCCTGGCTTGTGGTTATTAGTGGTGAATGTGAAGATTAGATGTGGCCCAGGCACAAAAGGAGTTGAAAATCCGATAGAAATAAGACCCGCCACAACCATGAGTGTGAAGTGCAAGTCACTGTGCATAACTGTAACTGGAAGTACAATGCACCCCATCGCTCACATCTTGTTTACACTGAATTCTTTCCGCATTTGGGCGTCCACTCTGTACCATATCATTCTATGGCTGCTAACTTGCGATAGTACTGCCTTTGGAATTGTTTGCTCTTTGTTACATGCACATCTTATTTCTCAAGTAGACTAGAGGATCCTTAAACCCTTAAACGGTATGTGAGGAACAGAATCTTGTAAATTAATTTTTCATATCCTCAGTCATGCGACTTTGTTTACAGTGACATTAGAAGATGAAGAATTGAAGGTTGTATTGGTTTGGGGGTATTTGGGCTGGTTGTTGACTAGAGGAGTCCTAGGTACCAACCGAGAAAGTTGTTGGGGGAGGGTTGATCTTGAAGTTTCAAGTAAAGGATAAAGAGCCAAGCCTTGTCATTTTTTGGTTACTTCTTTTGAAATATGCACCGACCCCTTAAAATTCATATGTCAATATTTTTTGGGTTCAGAAATGTTGATTAATTAGAACCTGAGCATGGCTCTGTTTTACTGATATGACTTTTTTTAACGATGTCATTTATTTTTCTCTCAAATCTGCAATTCTGACAGCGTTGGGCAGGAACAGCTTACCTCTGCTTCACGTAGTGTCAGTTGGGGAGGCAGCTCACTCACACAGCTAGTAGTCCATGCAGTGCCTCAGTCCATGAAGTGCCAAGTCCATCAGGGTTTCTCTGTTGACTGCTTGAGCTTCCTGATGGCATGGTGGCTGGGTGCCAAGCATGAGCATTCCAAGAGACAGAAAGTGGAAACTGTGAGTTTGTCAAGACTTGAGCTCAGAAACTGGCCATATTCTAATGGTCAAGCAGTTGAGAAGGTGAATTTTAAATAGGTAATTATATGGCTTATAGAAATACTTTATTTGAATTTCATTTAATGCTTCAAATAGGCCCCCTCACCCCTTCCCTTGGTGGCTCTTATCTTGGGGAAGGTGGCCTTATTCTTAGCAAGGATTAAAGGAAGGTGCCAAGTCCGTGAGGTATAGTAAATGCTTATTATAGGTCTGTTTTACTTTTCCCATTCAGGTGAATGTAGTGTCAGGAACAGAGGGCTGGATCCCAACTTAAGCTCTTGGGGGGATGAGGAGGGCACACTTGTGTTAGGATTGGGGTGAGGAAGTTGACAGACTTCTTTTTCCTTTTGGCTCTGTGACTTTATTAGCTGAACTATTACCTACATAGTGCTTACAATGCACCAAGCACTTTACAGATATTACCTGAGTTATATTTTCTTAAGAGACGATGTTGCTGGTAGAATCTTCTTTTTTTTAAAGAACGTTTTGATGGTTGCCAAATGGGAGTTGTTGGATGGAGGGGTGGGCGAAAAGCTGAAGATAGTAAGAACAAATTGGTAGTTATAACAAATTGGTAGTAGTCCTGGGTATGTAGAGTAGCCAAAAAACATATGTACATGATCCATGGACCCGGACAACATGGTGGGGATTGCCTGAGGGAGTGGGTGGGGTTCTGGGTGGAGGAAGGCAAAGGGGGAAAAAACTGGGAAAACTGTAATGGCATAATAAATAAAATTAATTTAAAATTTTTTTAAATTTTTTAATTTATTGATTTGAGAGAGAGAGAGAGAGAGAGATTGAGATTTGTTGCTCCACTTAGTTATGCATTCATTGATTGTTTCTTGTATGTGCCCTGACCGGGGACTGAACCCATAACCCCGGTGTATCAGATGACACTCTAACCAACTGAGCTACCCAGGACTGGTAGATTCTTAATCTACTGCTGCTATTGATTCTGAGTAATGACATTACTTTTGGGAGAGATTATTCCTAATGATCCTTTGCCTTTTTAATTATTCTGTATAATATATACCTTGCTGCTGTTTGAAGATAATTCTAAAGATGAAATTCTTGCATTTTTGATGTTTTTGATTACTACATACTTAAATCCTTCCTCATATTATCATAGTTTCTCTTAATACTAGAATAGATATTATCTTAGTGTATTTTACTTTTAAGTTTAAAAAAAATCTGATTTAATGAGAATCCAAGTATTTTAGTTTGGGATATTACCACACTGTCAGAGTTGGCAGGGTCTTCCCTTTATTAACTCTTATTTCCACTCAACACCATTTAATAGTACAAGGTCCATCCGGAAAAAGTCTAGCCATTCTTAATATAACAAGAATGACTTGCGCGACATCAATGTAACCTGGCAGACAAGGAGGGTGGACTGGAATGCACATGCATGGACAATGACAACTACACTGTACTAGTCAGTGGGGGCAGTAGACGCTGTTAAGTGAGCATGTGTACTCTGTGTCCGAGGCATTCAAAGTGAGTAGAGCAACGAATCTGCCTCAAATTGTGCACTAAGCTTGAACATTTCTCCATGAAAACTATTTGGATGATTCAGAAGGCCACAGCTATGGACATCTGGTGATTGGCAGCTTCATCATGACCAAGTGCCAGTTCATGCATCACGTCTCGTGCAGACTTTTTTGGCAGAACATCAAATGACTCAGGTGACTCAGCCCCCCCGCAGCCCAGATTTGGCACCCTGTGACTTCTGGCTTTTCCCCAAACTAAAATCACCTTTGAAAGGGAAGAGATTTCAGACCATTGATGAGATTCAGGAAAGTATGATGGGGCAGCTAATGGAAATGGAGAGAACTGTGTGAGGTCCTAACTTGCCTACTTTGAAGAGGACTGAGGCATCATTGTCCTTTGTACAGTGTTTCTTGTATCTTGTATCTTCTTCAATAAATGTCTCTATTTTTCATATTACATGGCTGGATACCTTCTGGACAGACCTCGTATATTGAGTATAATGAGCACCAGTGTGGGACTGTCCCCTCTTTTCAGCCGAGGTCAGTTGGCAGCCAGCATACACTGTTTCTTTATTTTGCAAAGGTTTTGCTTGGGCAGAGAGTCCTCTTTTAACCAAATCCTGCTTTTCATCTGTTTTTAATGGCAATGGAGCATATTTCCCAGCCATTCGAAAACAGTGCCTGTCTGGCGGGATTTCCTGGACACAGAGCCCTGACAACCGTTCCTGGCCAACTTTTTTTGAACTTCAGTGATTAACCTGGTTATTTGTTCTGCACTTTCTACCATGGGAACCAATAAGCTTATCTCTCTGAATTTAGCAAATGGTCCAAGAATAATCCATTTGCTAATTAGAGCTTTTGTTTTCCCCAACCCGTTAACTTTGATGAATCAAATCTTCCTTCTAATATCTAGCAATTAATCTACAAGTCAGTACCATGCAGAGTGATGTTAGTTTCTGAATAAGTTTCCTATGGTAGACCTTCGTCATCGCAGTTTTGGAATCCTTACCTTATAGACTGGCAAATCCAAATAGGGCAGGGACAGAACACCAGTGGCCTATGATTAAAAATTGGTTCGTTAATTAAAGATAATTTTATAGTAAAAATCATTAATATGCTTTTATGCACAAATAATTTTAAAAGTTCATATGTAATGAGTCATCCTTAATAATAAGGTGATCAATTTTTTTACTTAATAAAAATAAGCAAAAGATAAAACTTGGTTGCTGCCACTGGCTGACTGTTGATTGTGCCAGCCCTCCAGAAGGGGAGCAAAGCCCTCGAATAATGAAAGGCTGGAGAGGTCCAGTGGCTGCCACCCAGAAAAAATGATACTCATGCCCAAGTCACATTCTTTTTTTGAGATGGCCTGTGAGAGGTGTGTGATTCTAGTGCTTCCTGCTGTCTTTCAGGAATGTAGCACAGTGAAGTGGAAGACAATTTAACAAGGAAGTTCGATTAGATGGTCTCTAAGGATTTTTCATTTCTTAACATTGGAGGCGTGCATGGAATGAATGATGCATACATTTTTGTTTTCTAGCAATAAGCTTTTTGATCATAATGCAAATGAAAGGGAAAAGGTGCTCTGAGTTAAAAAGTGGTATTTGATAACAGCTTTTCAGAAGCACAGCCTTTCTGATAAGTGATGACTGTCTACATGTTGCTGAGTCTATTGATAAAACCATTTATTTAGTGGAGTGAGCCTGCACGGGAGATATCTGCAAATCTGGTCTTCTTTGTACCCTGCCTGAGGGCTTTATGTAGTACAAGCAGTTTGAGGAGCACAGGAGTTAGAAAAACTCCTTTTCTGTTAGAAAAAGTTACTTACATGTTGTAGTGGAGGCGGTATGACTTGTGGTCATTGTATTCAATTACCAGACCATTGCTAGAGATATTTGGGGTGTGTTTTGGGTGAGTATTAAAGAATCCTGATATTTTAATTATCAG
Organism: Macrotus californicus; assembly: GCA_007922815.1. Lineage (NCBI taxonomy): Eukaryota > Metazoa > Chordata > Mammalia > Chiroptera > Phyllostomidae > Macrotus > Macrotus californicus. The sequence goes on from VMDR010002817.1 coordinate 56,747, forward strand.
TATATTTACTTAGTTACACAAAGCTTGATGAGAATGGGGCAGGCTGATCTATATTTGAAATATCTTTTCAGGGCTTCTATTGAAAATGATAATATTGTGGTCTACAATATCATCCTTATGGAAAAATCTGTTTAAATATGTTTTCTCCACAAGGGCTCAAAAGTTAAATATAAAAATGCTGTGACTCTTGGCTGTGATACTCATAACTGTCATGAAATGTCAAGAAATTTACCAACATTTTATTCATTTTTTGCTTCTTTTAATTAAAAATAATTTCAACATGTAAGCCAACTTGTATGTATGAAACTACAGGGACCATATAGGCAAGACGTCATCAAGCCTCACTCCTTCTCAGCCCCTCACTGAGAGGTTGGACCTACTACTGCAGGTCACAATGGTTAAAAATACCACTTATATTTATTTTGCTAAAAATAAAATTGCTGTTCTAGCAGTTTTTCCCTTTCAGTTGAGTTTTATCTCCTTGAAGAGGCCTGGGAAGAAAGCCTGCCAATTGGAAGGTAAACAGAAATTTGTCTAAATGCACATTTTAGAAAAGCTTCTCTGTAGTACAAAGGTGGTAGGTAGCTAAAATCATGGACTGCATTTCTTGAAGTGCAGCTCAACCTCAGATGCTATGATGGCTGTCAACTGCTTTTCTTCACATTGTAGCTCAGCGTTCAGTCACATTCTTTAGTGAGGGGAGTGCTTCCCTCCTTTCTCCTCTACCCTCACTGTCTCTCTTTTAAAAGCTCATCGCCCTCCCAGCTGTGACTGGATCTAAGAATGTTAATTTCTGAGTAATGAACTGGTCCAGGACAGCCAGTGGGAGGCCAGAGCCTGTGGTTATCACTGCGGATGGCGGCTGAGAACCAAGCAGGAGGCAAGCAGGAGGCAGCCTGCACAGGAAGCAGAGCCCAGGGGCCAGGAACCCATCACCCTGCATTTGTTTGGAAGGTGATGTCTTTTGCTCCGCACAGAGCCCGCAGGGGAATTCTTGGACTTGACTGAGCTCAACTCTTTATAATATTTATTTTCTTTTGATTTTAGATTCAGATTCTTAAGATTCTAAGTATCTTATTTTTTCTTCCAAGTGACACGAACAAGAAAAGTAAAGAAAATTTCAGGACTGCTTGGCTTTGGTACCAGACAGACCTAGGTCCAAATTCCTACACTATTAATGAGCTATGGGTCTTTAGGCAACTCTCTTACACTGTTTAAACCTCAGTTTCCTCACTCATAAAACAGAGATAATTTTTCTTTGCAGGATTATTATGTTACATGAGGTAACAATTCAACTAAAATTCTTGAGATTCTGTAGGAGACCTATAGCTGGGTGGTAGCTAGTACCGACTGCTCAAGGGGATCTCAGTTGTATTCTTGCCTTTGGTGTTGTGCTGTGATTTTTGCATTGTTAGCTCCTAGTAGGACCTGACACTGAGAAACAGAAATGCTATGCAGCATCTGTTTGGGAGAATTTGCCTTTGTGGTGTTTTGGGTGCACTGTAGGCACTATGACATGTTCAGGGACCATCACTGTCTCCCAGAGATGAACCAAGAACACCAACCTGAAGGCAAGCACTCTTGAATACAGATCCTGATTATTTTCAGTTAAAAAGGTGCAGAAAAATCTGTATATACAATACCATTGATAAGGGAGAAGCTTATTTCTTTAGGAAAAACAACCATCCACTTTTCAAAAAGATTTGCAACGAAATTATTTTTCAGAGGGAGCTCTCTGTGCATTTAAAATGTGATTAAAAAAAAACAAATGAAAAAGGATTTCAGCAGAAACTTTCAGTGACACAAAGTAAAGTGCATTTGTGCCTAACGTTGGACTCCTTTCTTTTCTTTCAAGCATTTTGTAGGGCAGTTCACAATTGTTCTCATCACCTACCTGCTACCTGAGGATATGTTCACTGTTTTTATTTTTGTTAAAGAAAAAAAAAGGAGGAAGGGGGAGAGAGAGAGAGAGAGAGAGAGAGACACACACACACACACACACACACACACACATCAATCAGTTGCCTTATGCGTCCCAACTGGGGATTGAACCCTCAACCTTTTGGTGCATAGACAATGCTCCAACCAGCTGAGCCACCCGTCCAGGGCACTACTTTATGTTTTAAACTGTGCCTCTGAATGCTTATGCTGATGTCATGAGTACATCTTCAAATGCTATTTTAGTTTTGCTCTCTCCTTCATAGTGGATCCTTGAGGCATGGACAATTTTAGGAAGTGGCACAGAGTAGTAGTCCTTCTGGTCAGCATGCAGCCGAGGGCATGTCACTGAGTCTTTTTGATCCTCTGTTTCCTCATCAGTAAAGTACTAATATTGGCATTGCTTACTCAACAGGGTTATTGTGAAGCCCAATAATAACCAACATTTGTACACAATTATTATGTGCCAGGCACTATGCTAAAAGCTTTACATGACTTAGTGACTCTAGTTTCAAGGTAACTTCATGGGGTGGATCCTTTTGTCCTAATAATAACAATGGTAGCTAACACTTACTGATCACTTTCTACCTGCCAGCCTGCCAAGGTCTTTGTATGCAATAGGTGTTGGTGGCAAACCGATGCCCAGAAAGATTCAACAACTTGCTCAAGTTTATACAAATAGTAAGTGCAGGAGCTTCGCTTGGAGGATTGGAACACAGTGTAGCTCCAGAACTCTTTTTTTAATATTATAATTTTTTCCACTTTTATGAGATATAATTGACATTTAACATTTATAAGTTTAAGGTGTACAATGTAATAATTTGATATATGTATATATTGATATCTGTCATTGACATAGTTGAAAATTTTTTTTCCTGTGATGAGAACTTTTCAGATCTACTCTCCTACCAGTTACAGTCTTACAGTCTCATTAACTAGCCACTGTGCTGTACATTATACCCCCAACACTCATTTCTCGCATAAGTGTGTTTGTACCTTTTGACCACCTTCACTGGTTTCCCCCACCCTCTCCAAGTCTGTTAACCACTATTTGATATCTCCATTTTACAAATAAAGAAACCAAGAAATAGAGGCTGAATAACTTGCTCAAGGTCACACATCTAGTGAGTGGCAGAGGTGGCCGGCCTTCAAACCAGGTCTTTTGGGCCTCCACACTGCTGCCTGTGGTGCAGTATGGCCTTGGAGACCCAGGCTATGGGATTAGGGCTTTTGCTGTCTGTTGTCACAATAGCAGAGAGAAGACAGGGGCAGGTTCCCAATAGAGGTCCCCTGCCCTACAGCTGTTGCTTTGCTTTGTAGAATGGCAGAAAAGTGGCTCTCCCTTTTGAAGTTTTTCGGTACACTGGCCCGCAGCAGGTTGTGAGTGATTTTCCTGTGAGGGCTGTGGTGCCAGGGCTTGCTCGGGGTCCAGCATGGGCGCTAGAAGTGCCAGACATAATCCCCCAATGGAGCATAGTCCACAAGGAAAAAGGAATTTCCGAAGGCTATGGTGTTATCGGTGTCAATGTTTTAGAGAGCGGGGCAGGAATATGATGGCTTGTCTTTGGAAAAGGTTTCAACTTTGAGGACACTTACCACCCCTTCCCCTCGTTATTTTTATAACTGGAGGAGAGAGGAATATGTACCATTTTACTTTATTTATAAAGAATCAGAATTTCAGGTCCAATAGAGTCTCCCTGCACTCTACCAGTTTATGGAGAACTTTGACAATTAATTGGAAAGAAATTCTGCAATTTATTTTGGTAACTTGAGACCAGAAAAACTTGGGAAGAATTTTATTGTTAAAGACAGAAAAAATATCACAAAACTTGCTATTTTTGACCTTTTAGTATACAGAATTTCAAATATACAAATAGAGAAACAGTATAATGACCCACTATATACCCTTACCCAGATTTAAGAATGGTTAACATTTCCCAGAGTGGTTTCATATTTTTTAAATGGGAAATATTTTGAGCAAATAATAGGGTATTTTAACCCCTAACTATTTCAGTAGGTGTCTCAAAAAAAAAAAAAAATGACATTTTCTTCCATAGTAAAATGACCATTTTCAGACCTAACAAAATTAACAGTGGTTTATTTTTCCTTTTTATTTTGAACATGTTCAAACCTGAAGAAGTGTTGAAAAAGAATATATTCTTCCTTTACTTAGATCTAGCAGGTCTTAAGCACTTGCCATGTTTCTCTCTGTGTCTTCTTTTCTTATTTTACTGCACACTTGAAAGCAAGTTACAGGCGACAAGAGGTTTCATCCCAAATAGTCCAACATGCAGCAACTTAGAATCAGGGTATTCTTTTACACAACAGCAAATACCCTGACTACACCCAAGAAAAGTAGCCTTAGTTAAATAATATAGCCTACTAAGCCTACTATAGCCTTATTCAAACACTCCTAGTTTGAAAGCGTCTTTTGCTGCCTAGAGTGCGTGTACATGTGTGTTTGTTCGTGTTCCCACCGTAGCGGCCAGTCAGGGTTTAGATGTGGCATTTAGTTGTTATGTCTCTTTTGATTCAAAACAGTGCCCCTCTCTCCCTTATCATTTTTTTCACAACGTTAAGTTTTTCTTTTTTAAGACTTTAGACCGATATCTCACATGGATTTCTTATGATTAAATTAGGTTAAAATTTTGACAAATACAATATAAATCGTTTTGTGAATTTCCTGTTGCATCACATCAAGATACAAACAATAATTTCTTTTTTAAAAAAGATTTTATTTGTTTATTTTTAGAGAAAGGAGAGGGAGGAGGAGAGGAAGGGAAACATCAATGTGCGGTTCCCTCTAGCGGCCCCCCACTGGGGACCCAGCCCACGACCCAGGCACTTGCCCTGACTGGGAATTGAACCAACGGCCCTTTGGTTCTTAGGCTGGCACTCAGTCCACTGAGCCTCACCAGCCAGAGCACAAACAATAATTTCTTAATATCTATATTAAGGGCATCTATAATACGCAGTACATACTCAAGTTTTCCCAACTGTTCCAGATGTGTTTTCTACATTGGTTTGTTCAAACCAAATATGATGCATCATTTTAAGAAAAACAAAGTAGAAAAATAAATGACAGTCTTAATCCTATTCCTTGTAAACACTTTAGGTTAATTCTTATGCTTCTGGAGATGGCAACTACATCTGTTTTTCTCTTATAGAAATTACTTTTAGAAATTAAAGCAATTTATTTTTTAAAAATGAATACTTTTTGTAGAAATGTATACAGATTTTAAGTATACTGCTAGATGAATTTTCAAATTGCACACACCCGTGTAAGCAGCTTTCAAGAAACAGGACATTTCTGGCTGCAAGAAGAACCCCCCCCACCCCCTTCTAGACCCTCACAACCCCGGATGGTGCCACTCTCCTTATGCCCAGCCATGGGTTCGTTGGCCCGCTCAAAATGACTTCTATTTCCCTGAAAAAGGGAACACAAATCAGAGAAACCGTAAAAGAGATGTATGTTTTAGTTACGAATTATGAAAACCCACCTTCAATCAAAGAAATTTTAAATGATATACTGTATATATTTTCACACAAAATAATTCCCACAACAAGGTTTTACATAATAGTTTCATTCAGTGGCTCCCCCTGCTTCCCGAGAAAATGGGTTTCATCCAAAAAGCTAAAGGTTAAGTTATCAATAGAACTCAAAGGGTATTTTGTTTCCATTTGTATAAGTCATTTAATGTTTTTTATGTCCACGCATATGTTAACAATGGAGGCAGTCAATTACAGGGGAGCTTAGCAAGGCATTCTTAGAGTTCTCCTCAGTGGTGAGCAGTGTCAGAGTGAATTCGGAAAAGAGCAGCTCTTTTCACTGAAGGAAATTATTTTAATTAGTAACTCTCAAAGGATAATAAACAGTCAAGTAATTCTGAAATCTGGCTTTGGGACAAGCAATTACAATGAGCATGCAGTTAAAAAAAAAAGGAAGAAAGCTAGGATGGGGGCATGTACAATCAATTAAATGTAAGTAATTTCATCATGAGGGCTTCATGACAATTTTATGGTACATTAACAGTGTGGGAAACTGTGCATCCTGCATTCTAGTAAGGAAACCGACAGATAGCACAGCACATGTGCTTACCCCAGTGCTGTCTTCAGGGTCTTCTAGACTCTAGGTCAGCGATTTTCAGCTGGTGTGCTGAATTTTTAAAACATGCAGTGCTGGCACTGACCTCTTTTCCCTTAGACTGTCAAATAAAAAAATGACAACAGCCAACACAACAATAGCCATCTGGTGTGAATGACCTGTCTTGAACCATAAATGTATGGGTCGTATAGTAGAGTTACATCTTACTGGTCACATTGCATAATAAGGTTGTGTGTGATTGATTTGTTCTTGGTACCAGAAATCCTATATACAAGTACAGGCACCTGATTTTTTTAAAAAGTCCCTTTGGAGCAAAAAGGGTACATAATTACTATTATTACTATTTTTGTATATCAATTAAAGTTATACCTAATTATATTTTGGTCATGTCAACAAAATAATATATTTTTGGTGTGCCGCAGAATTTTAGTAATAAGTTTTTGTGTGCCCTGAGATGAAAAATGTTGAAAATCGCTGCTCTAGGTTATTGGGTTCTGTAGCTGCAAATAGGTAACTTTCTAATGGGCTGACCTGGGGGACACGGTGGTGGCCTGCTGATTTGTGGTGTCTAGTGGTATGCCCGAGGAAAGGAGGTCATGTGGGTCCTGCATTCTGCATCTGGGTGATATTGCTGTGGGCACCTGAGTGTGACTTTGCTTTGTGTGCCTAGAGTTTTTTAGGAGAGGAGATAGGCATCCGCCTTCACTGATGGGGTTTACAATGTGGCATGCCCTAGTGACATCAGTTTTGAAGTGACTCGCTAAAGTTAGAAAGTGAGATTGAACAGCTGGGTTGGTGGCCCAGTGCGAGGTTCCCACAAGTTGTTTCAGGGAGAAGGAGAGGAGCCACCCAGAGTGCTGTGTAGCAGCTGTGTCCCTGAGCCCAGGGAAGCTCCACATTGAAAGTACACTATGAATAGACATCCACAGGCTCTTGGTTTTAAAGTAAGGACAGAGGTTAAAAGCTTCTGGATGCAAATAGCTCAGTTCACTTAAAAAAAAACAAACCCAAGTTTAATTTTAATATAATTTTGTATATATACACACATATTAAACTTGAAACTAAATTTGTGTTTAAAACACATACACACATGCCTGTATGTGCCCCCTCCTCTCTCTTTGTCATATCTATACTAACTCTGCGTTGGATAAACTTTGTCATTGGGATGCTTTGGAATCAGGGCTTCATAGCATCACATTCATATTTGTCCAGTGAGTCTCAAAGGGCACTGCCTGTAGTTGTTTAGTTCTGATACATTTGGTATGAAAATATTGTTATAATGTCTGAAGCAATTTGTGTGTTCAGTCAATGCTGCTGAACTGAAGCTGAAGTCATGCTTGCAATAAATACCACAAATGGTATATTCTAAAATGTATTCTACAGCATATTAATAAAGTGAAAAAAGAGATTACACCTAAAATAAATTAGAGAAATGTTGGGTTAAGCTAATTTAAACCCAGAACCTTTTATAATAATTCATATATAATATAAATGTTATGAAGGAAATATAACATTCAGTGTTTCCCCTTGTAGTACAGGCTTCCTCAGTCAGCTAGGTGAGTGTTCTAGGAGCCCATCTGTATCAGTGCACCAGCTGGCGTTGTTGTGAGAGGCTGTGTTCGGCTTCGGTGAATTTTTTGAAGACTCTTTCAGCGCATTTGCCCATTTTATGAGGGGTGATTTATGAGCACATCTGCCCACGCCACGCTGAGTGTTCAGCAGTTTTTGACCAGAAATAGCATGACTCCCATGCCCCGCCCTCCCTATTCACTCGATCTTGCCCCAAGTGACTTTTTTTTGGTTTGTTTCCCTGGATGAAAAAATCCTTAAAGGGACCATTTTGTCAAGTGGAAGAGGTGAAACAGAAAACAGCAGAAGCACTAAAAGCCATCAAAATCCACAACTTCAAAAACTGTTCTGAGCAGTGGAAAAAATGTCTTGATAGGTGTATTGTATCAAATGGGAAAGAACTTAGAGGGTGACTGAAGTTTAAACATGTAACAATAAATACAATTTTTTATAAATAAATTCTGGATTTTTGCCCCCCCCCCCTCCCCCCGCCCCACAGCACCTTTTATCTCCTCACGGCGTGGATGAGCCCGAAAGCTCTTGCGGAAGGTAGCGAAGTAGACTTTAGGGTGAAATGTCAGATAAGGCCCATCCACACAGTGATGTGATTGGCACATTCAGGAGAGTGAGTCTCTCCATAATTGCCTCATGATGACTTAGTGCTGGTTACTCCCGGGACGCGCATACTTTCATCTTTTTGTCAAAGTAGTTGTCGGTATTATGGGAATTTTCCGAACTACAGTTCAGTTGCCTGGCTTATTATCTTAGCCTCCTTTTGTCAGACCATGTTTGCAAAAATGTAATGTTCGAGGAATATTTTGGAGCAAACTAAGAAAATACAGATAGTTAATTTAAATAGTCATAGAAAGTCAAGTTTCTATCATTTTCCTCTTGGCTTCATTTCCATGTAATGATAGGCTTCTACCCTTTTCTCACATTAGGCACCATATGATAACCAACATTTGTATATTTTCCTGTACCTTTTTTTGTATTAGCATTGTATCTATTTCCCTGAATGTGCAAATATGAACCTTTTCTCCAAAAGTCATTAAAATGAATGTAAATCCTCACCCCCCAATGAAATGTTCCTTCTAATGTCACTATTACTATTTCAGAGCATATCACAAAAATGTGCCTTCTGTAAATGTTAAAAATGTGAAATGTTATTATAAAGAACTTAGGGAAATTGGAATTATCTCTGATGCTTCTTTTTTTCTCCTTTGAAACAAAATTAAGCAGTTCAGTACTTATAGTCAATAATAGAGGCTAGTAACCAAGCATGTTATAGAATGCACACATTGGTTTTATGGAACATAAACCTATTTGGACATCAATAAAAACTAAGGACAAGTCAGGCTGAAACTGCCGTTGTCCAAGAGACTGGTTTCTGGAGAAAAGGACTTCCTTTCCAGGAAGCAGGGCCTTCAGCATTACAGTTCAGCTCTGGCCCAGCCTTCCCGCCCTGCGCATGCCAGGCATGTTCAGTTGCTGATGCGTCTCCAACTCCATCTTCAGACCCCTTTACCCTTTTTCTTTTGAGTAAGAGCAGAGTGTTGGCTTCTGCTTGTATTTGGTTTGTGTTTTGGAGGTAGCATTGTTTCTCCCTCTCCTTTCTCCCTGACATCAACTGCGAGATCACATGGAACTCATTTGTCTTGCTGTTGTGCGAGAGTGCCTTTTCTTGACAGGATGGGCCTGGTCAAAAGCAGGCAGGTAAAAGGTCGACTTGGCAGGCAAGTTTACACACTACGTGACTCAGGGGCTTCAGGAGGGGCGCGGAGGGGTGGTAGTGTGCCACTGAAGCAAGAGGGGGAAGAATCTGTCCGTGGACCCTTTCCTCTGAAGGGCTGAGCCTGTAGGAGAAGTTCCAGGACAAAGTCCGGCTGTCGGCAGCCCCCACTGTCCCTACCTTCTTCTCCTTCCTGCCTGGTGGTCTAGGTGATTGTGTCAACTTCTTTGGGGTCACAAGGCAGTATCATGTAATGGAAAAAGCCCCCCACACCATTATCAGAGCAGGATTGTCATATAGAACTTCAGGGAATTTGTTAAGTCATTTCACACATTCCAAATTAATTTCTGGATCTTAAAAATGGAGATGAATAAGTCTGTTATGTGAGGATCAAATTAAGATAATTTTTGAAGCTATAAAATGCTATATAAATCTCTACTCTTACTCTCAGACATTGTTACTGTCATTATGGTGAATATTATGATGTATGACTAAATGAATCATTATTATCATGACTATCATTATTCATGAGTATTAGTAGCAGTTCATTTATTTATTCATTCAACAAACATTTATTGAGTGTGGACTATATGCCAGGGTGGTATGCTTTCAGGGCCCATGGTGGGTGGCACCTGGTCGAGGCTCAGTCGACCTGTTTGTTGAACAAACCTGTAATGTTTTCACTGGTTTTAGAGGATGTTGTAGAATTCTAGAGCTGCCATGTCCTTACAGGGGCAATTAAAGACCAAATCTTCCCGGATAAGTTCTTTGAGTACTTTATAAAGATATAGAAGATATTCATAAGATTCATTTGATACAGACACTGAGAATAAAATGATTTGCTAAAGGACACCCATTAAATATATTCACTCACTCACTCCTTTTCTTAGTTCAATTATTCCATGAGTGGTGCTGGAATATCTGCTCTGTGTCAGGCCTTCTACTCAATTCATAATGGGAACTACTGAGAAGTTGAAAGCTTATTTAAAGTCTCCTTCAGTTTCAACACCCTTTAAAAGAGTCTCATGGGAAGGAAAAATCTGAAAGCATCCTGTAAAGAAAATACTATTTCCTCTGACAATTCCTATGGTCTATATCCTGCTCCATTCCTTGCATGGAGTTCCTCTCCAAGTCAATGGGAATTGTGTAAAGGGTCTGAAGGCAGGATGTGCCTCCCAGTGGGATGAGAAGGAGCCTTGCGGCTGGTCATCAGACTAAATTTAAACCATTATTTGGAACGAATATACAATTAACATGGGGGCTAAAAATGAAAAATAGAGCTGCAAAATAGGTAAAAAACAAGAAAAAAGTTGGAGGGGGGATGCGAGCCAGAAGAAAATAAACACAGTTACATGAGGCATGCATTCATTCTCTTTTATAAGAACAATCAAAGATAGTTTCCTCCTAATCTTTCTAGATACGATGAATGCCTGTCCCTTCTGGATTAGGCAGATGACAGCAATAACAGCACCGCAGCTGGGCGTCTCCACAGCTGACAGGTGCGGGATATAAGATGCCCCATCTGCCCTGTGAAGTGTAGACAGTGCTGGGATGATAGGCCCCGCTTGATCTGCCCGAGGAGGGCTTGATCCCCTCTGTTGAGCCTTGTTCAGTCTCCCCCTTGCTCAGACAGCTGCCAAAGGCAGCCATCAAATATTGCTTAATTATAGAATTTCCCTTCATCCCCTTTATCCCTTCCTCCTACTGCTCCCTTCCCACCTCTTTTGTACCCTTCCCTGGTTCAGCACCTTTAAGCTAAGCACTCATGGGAGCATTACTGTGGCGCCATTTCCAGCTCGCACTTAAGGGACTGACAAGATTTTCAACCCTACACTCTAGCTGTGGAATTATTCTCAGGGGCTGTAATTAGCAGTTACAGGTTCAAATGTGGAATGCAACATTATTTTTTAAGGAGGAAGTGAGTTCACTTGGGGGGAGGATAGCTTTCTCCTTCTCTTTTTTTATCCTTACCTCAGGACATTTTTTTTCATTGCTTTTAGAGAGAGTAGAAAGGGAGTAGGAGAGAAAAAGGGGTGGGGGAGAGAGAGAGAGAGAGAGAGAGAGAGAGAGAGACTGAGATTGGTTGCTTTCTTGTACATTCCCCAACCTGAACCAAGGATGAAACTCTGCAGCCTGGGTATATGCCCTGACCAAGAATTGAACCTGTGACCTTTCAGTCCACCAGATGACACTCCAGGGCTCACTGTCTCTTTTTTCTGATGGAAAATAATGATAATGCTTATTATAGAAAATAAAGTACAAAGAAATCTAAGGTAGGAATAAAACCCACTTTGCCCTCATTTATACGTATGTATATTGACCAAAATGGGATTAGGTTCCCCTAGCCATATGTTGTGAACAGTTTTCTTTTTTGATAAATATAGGTCTATGTTGTTTGTACTGTTTAGTCTTTCCTTGTCCGACTAAACCATACTTTATTAACACATTTAAGTTATAAACAAAACTGCAATGGACATGCCTATGCATACAGTTAGCATGCTTGTTGTTTGGAATCATGTTTGTGATTAACAGGGATGTGAAATGAGATTGTTTATTTATCTCTAATGTTAAATAAATGTGAAATGGGCTGGAAGCTGGAGGAAAGAAAGTCTCCCCAGAATCCCACATAGTACTTCTGCTTATTCTGTTTATTGCTGAGAATTTAGTCCGGCCACACCTGGCACCTAGAAAAAGGGGGCGCAGATATGCAGAAGCAGCCCGGCGTCTCTGCCGTATATATTCAATTGTGCCCTTGGTACGAGCTTCATGGAAGTGGGCTTGCTGGATCAAAACTTTTCCAAAGCATTTTGTTGCATGTTGGCAAACTATCCTCCAAAAAGATTATACCAAGCTAAGTCTAGTTAAATGCAAGAGTGACCCACCCTTAGTAAGGCTGTGGGTTCTTTTGTGAGCTTTTTATGGGCATCTTTGAAGCTGTTTTACTGAAGCTGTGTCTTTCTTTCCATCCTTCCTTCCTTTAGAAGCTGTGTTTTCCTTTTGTTTAAAGCACACCTTCTGCAGAGGGTGATGTGGGGATTTTTTGATATATTTACAATTTTTTCTTCAAAATCTGTCTATATAAGTAAAACATGCATTACAGATATTGGAAAGACGTTTGCCCGAGAAGTTATACATATTTCCTCCACTTCTAAGAAAACTTACTTGGAGGTTGAATTAATAAACTAAGTACACTAAGGTGGCTGTCTTCCATTTTGAAAAATCTCCCTGCCAGTTAAGCAAAGAGCACAGTAAAAGCACCGCTCTGCACAAGTCAGTGTTCAGACACGTGTTTGATTCCTGTTACGCCGTGGGGTGGCCATCTGCAGTTCCAGAAATACTGGAATCATCTGCCTGTTGTTCCCTCCTCTTGGGTGGTGCCTGTTTCTATTTCAGGAAAAGGATTTTAAGGGTCACCATTATTGCTGAGTTTTTATAGTTTCTGGTTAGACATGGACAGATTTGGTGCCACTCTTGATTTGGTTATTCAGATCGATGATCTTAGCCTTTTTTCATCTTTATCATGCATACGTTATAGAATGAGATTCACTTCAAAGTTAGAAAAATGACCTGCCAAAGTATTACTATCACTAAGGAATCATATAAAAACATGATTATGTTAGTGCTACTTTTCAGTCAGAACTAACTTTGAAAAAAATGTGAAAATTTGTGAATCAGTAGAAGGAAGTACCTTGTATATTCCAGCAAGTTTCCTATAAGTTTAAAATCATATCAAAGTTAAAAGTTACATACACATAAGTAGATGCTTATTTTAGATGGGAATTAAAACTAGTTATTTTAGTGAAGAACAGTTGGGGTTGGATGGGGAAATTAGTCATAAAAATTGAAACAGATACATATTTCTATTCTTCATTGAATAAAAAAGGTTAAAACAATAGTATATATATTTTAAATAACATCCACCTGTGCGTACAAAGCTAACTCTATCTGAAGTTTTGCATAAACATGCTTTGTATAAAACTATAGTACTTTTTGGCTAAATTTTATTTTTCCATTTGTTGCATCCCCAAAACCTCCAGTCTTGTATTTCTGTAACCTGATTTGTACCCCTACGTTTGGGGGAAACTGTGGAGGTTAACTATTGTCACCTTGTAAATGATTAAAAAATAAATTACCCTAAAACTTCTTGAGTGTTTCTGTTAGAAAAATATGGGAAGCTTTTACATACTCTTTTTGTAGTATTCATTCTTACCATGTTTTTCACTCCAGGGTGAAATCTCTTTCTACTGTAAATGTGAGGCTGAAAGTCTTGTGCTGGCATGGGACGCTCATCGCCACCAAAAAGACCTAACAGGGCATTAAAGGAACCCTAGCTTTGGCCTTTTCTTACATTGAGTCTGACGTAACATTGGAATGCAAAAAAAGGAGGTGGCCTAGCCACCTGAGGCTGGTGGTTAGCTAGCTCTTTTGTGTTTTGAGGAGGTTTTTGACTCTAGATCAATTATTACTTAACACTCTGTGAAATCAAATATATCTGTAGTTTTTGTGGCGAATTGATATCCACCATTATTTTCCCCCATTTTGGGGGATTCATTGTGCTATAGGCATTTGCTGATTTTTTTTGCATTTGAATTCCTCACATCTCTTTAAACAAACAGTTGTCATAGATTTTCATAAGCGAAAGGAGGGAAATGAATATTTATAGAGTCATGTGTGTCTGACACTTTTATTATTTGATGAAATATTCAAAACAAAAATATTACTTAACTGGTTAATAGCAGAGGTAAAGTTCAAACCCACTGCACCACTCTGCCTTATTTGGGTGATACTTGCAACCAGATGCCAGGAAATACATGTAAAGGCACGTTGTAGGCTCAGTCTAAAATGCGAAACATACGCAGTGTTGCCCAGTAATTATCTTCAAGTCCCCGGCAACCCCTCCCCTCCCTGCGGAAGCCTAACTCCATCCCTTTTAACGCCTCAGTTTTTGTCTCGAGACTCCAAATCATTTCCTGTGAAAGGGGACCCTGGCTCGAAAAGCATATCTAGTCTTTCTCCAGATGGGGGGTGGGGTTCCTGCCAGTTTTTTCTCTAGTTCCAGTTGTGTCATGTCTTTTAAATATGTGCAGAAAGTGACTCTGACAACCAGATGTTCAGAGCCCAGGGTAGCTCATCCTCTTCCCAAAATTAAAAAAGAAAAACCCAAAGAGAATTGAGTCTCTCTCCACATGAACTAGAGGAGAAGCTAGACTAACCCAAAAGAATTTTTGGTTTTAAGGAGACTTTGCTTTTTATTTATTTGTTTTTGAGCAGGTGACATTTAATTCATTTGGCCTCATTAGGAGGAAGAGAAAGAAGGGCAGCTGCAGGTTTAGCTTTGAGGTATTTTATATTTGGAGTGGCTTAGGGGCAGACAAGCAGTGTGTCAATGTCCTATTTAAGAACAACTGGAAAAACAACACGTTGAAACATGTGTTGGGCACAGAGAGCCTGGAAAAACAATATTCAAAGTATTTTAACATTTAGAGTAGCTCAGTGGCCTAAAAACAAACTCCTTTCAAAAGCTGATCGCAAAACGAAAGCTGTTTCTCAGATGTCAGGCACAGCTGATGTGGGGAGTGTATCCACATGCAGCTGTCGAGATGGAGTGTCAGGCTCTGGACCACTTGTTATCACCCATGCAAATACGGGCTGAGCTCTTCCAGCCTCCGCACCGCTCGTTGTTTCATTGCCACTGCCTCCCCACCAATTTGACTGCCAGCTTCGGGAGTCTACGGTGGATCATTTTCTGCCACATCTGGCCTGGATCAGAAGACACCGCAGGCACTCGGAGCCAATACCTATTTGTGTGCCATGAGTTCAACACTACACATCTAGCAAACCCCAACATGAGTTCTTGGGGACAGCGTCATTTCATTGGGAGTTTGGCTGTGTGAACATTACCATGCCCTGACCCCGGAAGGAACTGGCTGGGATGGATTTACTGAGAAACAATACAAGATACATAAAGCTTAGTAGACTGTCCATTAGGGGCCATTTAAGTGATTTTCACCACATCCACATTTGCCAAAACTGATCTTGAAACTGAATCCCCACGGAAGGTACAGCTCCACCGTAAATGGTTATTGAATGAAGAAATGGATGAATGTATTCCACCTCTTACTGAGAATTCTAGAATTCACCATTGGTAAGAGCCTCATCTCTTCTCCACCCTCCTCATTTCCCTTCCATATTTTCGTTTGTGAAAAAGAAGAAAGTGGGAAAACATGTACCAAATACATGATTTATACTTGATATCTTTAAAATAATAAAACAGTGAAATAAACTGTTATACTGTTGTTCAGTTTCAATATAAGAAACTTCATGTGATTTGTAAATCTTTTAATAGCATTTTTGATCCTGACGTGAGAAGAGCGAAAAATGCCAAGCGTTGATAGTGAAATCTCCATACAGCCAAAGCTCTTTAATAGGCCTCTTGGCCTGAGGCAAACAAGCAAATGAAAACCCAGTCCTTTCCTTTTCCTTCTTGCTTTTTTAGGGGGCAGGGAAAATGAGGTTAAGCAAGAGTTTGGCTCAGCTTGCAGAGACGATATCAAGTTTGCCTGCGTTGGGTGGTTTTGGGGACCTCATCTGGGACGATTGGGTTCTCTAGCACAATGGCTCACCCTCCAGAGCCAGGTCGGTGAATCACACCTCAGGCTGTGTTGATGAGTCACTGGCTTCTCAAAGTGGTTTTCTCCAGAAGTATGGCACACTCATAGTGTCCTCTTCTTTATCTCCCCGGGGACCACATGCTGGTGAATAAACCCGTGCAGGAACTGCCGGATGTTACCTTCTCAAGTGGCTCACACTGAGCTCAGGGGCCAACAGCAGGTCTGCCTGACTCAGCTTCTGCCCTGACTGAGCAGGTTCAGCAGTGAGTCTGCAGAAAGTCGCAGTGCTGGGTGGAAGGGATTTGAGTGGATCGATTGTCACAGCTGGTTGCGGCGGAAGTGCTAGCAGACCTTCCTCGCCGCTGTGGCTGCTACTGCTGCTAATTTAAACAAGTGGAGGCTTCTTGGCACGGCTGTGGTGGAAGTCGAGGATTAGAGCCTGGTAGTTAAAAATACAATCCTTGCCATTCATTCGAAATTCCAGAGAATGCTGGAATCGTAGAGACCGGAAGCATGCACCAAAATAATGCTTCTGGTTTTGTATCATCTTTTATTAGAGGATCCTAAAAGTCCCCTCTTTACATATGAGTTATTATTTCTGTGTCGTACACTGCAGCTATGTTTGATGAGCTGCTTAAGTGAAAATCTGACTGGAACCTTTTAACTATAAATTCCTTGTGGTTTCAAAGAAGGATGAGCTTTCTCATCCAACACACTCTGTTGTATGAACAGCCACCTGTATTGTACGGCATGAGCAAGTCAGTTTTTATAGCTTTGAGACTTAACTTAATCTGTGAATGATGTGTGTGTTCTGCTAATGGATGTGTCAGCGTAGTACATTTGCAGCCTGCCTCTTTTGTGTATCTTTTATTCTAACACATTGGACTAGCGAGAGATGGTGTTGTTTAGGATTTGGGCAGAGCAGAAAAAGAATTGTAACCAATTATAGTGCTATGAAAGCTGCTTTGGGGCAAAGAATCATCCTTTGGGGTGACAACTTGGGAGGAAGATTGATGGTTTTAGAAATGCAACAGAACATTATTAGTGCTTCAGCCAGGTGAAGAGCCACCACTTTATTTTTGATTGTCAATGTATCCAAGTCCAAGAGCCGACTCCCTATTTTCCAACTGAGCTGATGGGGTTAAGCAGAGGGGAGCAGTTTACTGCATGGCCACTAATCATGTGGTGTTGCCGGTTTCCATGCAGGCTATGAGCTACCACGGTGGCGATGGGGCAGTGGCCATGGGGCGCCGCTGTGATCGCCACTGTGTTCTGGTTTTAGGTGACAGCAGAGGAACTCTCTGGAGAAAGAATGTGCATCTGGGCCTGGGAGAATTAGTAACTGTGTATGCCAGCTGTCTTTGTCCTTGTGGTTAAGACCCCACCTCTGGTGTCAGTCGGAAGAGCTAAGTACCACTGGCAAAAAAACAAAACAAAACAAAAGGCACCACTCAAAGACATGCAAGACAGGAGTCAGATAGGATGTGTCTTTCCCAGGTCTTTCAATTTAAATGCGAACACACTGCTAGCATGTTTATATTAATTGAGACAGAGGCAGCATTTGTCCTTGAAACACAAGAAAAAAGTAAGCCAGCTTTTGCATATTTGTATTTTGATTTTAATTAGGGAACATTTCAAAACTTTAATGCGAGTCTTGGGCAAGTCCTCCTGCGGGCTGGTCCAGGATCCAGCACTGGCATAGTGTTTGCTGTCTGCTGACGGGGTCAGACTTACCCGGCCAGCCCTACCTGGGAAATGTCAGCCTCAGGCACGTCTGTTTCAGTTTTCATTTTGAACATTGATGGGCTTAACTGAACTGGGTCACAACAAGCAAGTTGCAAAGCTATTTCCTTTAGCAGTTTTTTAAGCAAATAATCTTCAGTCTATGAACATTGGTTATGACATTAGGAGGGTGGTAAATTGGCCTAGTGAATCAAAAAGGGTTTTAGTGTCTGATTTGACAAAATAAGACGATGTGCTTATACTCTAAATTGGGCTTCTGAATATTGTGGAGATTGCAGCAGAGCTGTTTTTCAGACCCCTGCTGTGGGCAGAACACTTTGCTCTGCCCCATTGAGTCATTTCTGTCATCAAAAGAGCTTGTGCTCCATTGGAAGAGAAATATCAGCAACCCCCAAGCAAGAAGGGAGAAGTCACGAAGAAACTGGGGGGTCAGGGGGTGAAACCAAGTGTCACAGAATGTGAGCTGAGTTTTGAACCAGCCAGCCTTGCTCATGTGACGCCAGGCTGCCCTAACTTCCCATCTCATCGATGTGGTTCTCTAACTACCTCTCTGGGTTGGAGGCTGCTTCTAAGTCTCGTCCTAACAGCTCTGCTGATGGTAGGGAGCTCTGAGTATTGTCTGATTATTGTCTGACACTGACGTGAAACTAATGATACATTAAAGACGAGAGGGAGGAGACAAAGGGAAGAAAAATGCTGTAAATGTGAAGATGAAATCTTTGCCCATGGAAATAAGCAAGCAGCTTATGTTGCTAAGAATTCTAAATTCTTTCAAAATTAAGCATTTGTAATCATTCCTATTTTTATATCTTTGTATGCTTCCAGCAATACAAAATGTATTACATAGGCCTACTCTATTTCAGAAAGTCTTTGTTATGTGGCTTCCTTCCATAAAGTTGGTGTAATAGGTCATGAACTGGAGGGTAAATTCGTCCAAAAACACTAGGCCCTTTCCTGGGCTGTGAGAAACTGGTGGATTCTACTTTTACAGATAAGATTTTATCTTTGCCTTTAATGGTTCTACTGCTAGTCAGGGTTTTGTATTTACAAAATTCTTTTCCTTTTTATACCTACCTAGTACATCACGCACAACAGGAATACTACCCACGCTTGTTGAGTAAACTTGAACCAAGTGTTGCCAGTCTTGGGAAGGCTGGAGCTGCCTTCCACGCGTTCGCTGCTGAGAAGGGGAGTCCAGTGAACTGCTCAAGAAATCTGTAGTTTCTCACAACAGATCAGTTTTGCCTTCACAACAAGGAATCCCGGTGTGTGTGTTAATATTTTTACCTCGTCTCATGGACACGGGTGCTGAGACTAGAATGGCTTAAATGGCTCACACAGGTCACACAAGGTCAGAGTTAGCATGAAAACTCAGGTAAGCGTGACTCCAGGACTGGTCGTGCCAGAACCCACACTGTCTCACAGGAGGCTGTCTGTCTGGAAGATACCTCTGTGAGTAGGACTTTTATTTTTTTCATAGGCAGTGGGGACCAAGGGCCCACGGGTGACTTGGATACCCCTGTCTTTGGGATGAGAGTCTGGAGGTGGGGTAGAGAATGGATTGTCAGATAAGATGGGGAAGGGCTGGAGGGTGGGAGAACCCTAAAGCCTGGAGGAAGGGAAGCCTGGAGGCCTCTTCGATCATCTAGGTGAAAGGTCATCCAGGTGAAAGGTCATCCAGGAGCCCAGTGAGAAGGAAATAGGAGCTAAGTTAACAATCCCCGGGAGGCTGATGAGAGAGGCCAGGCAGAGAGATGGTGACTGGGAAGGTGCTAACCCTAACCCTCCCCCACTGATTTCAATGACATTTTAACTCCAAACACAGAATTTCTTTAGTGAATAAATGGCTTTTTAAGTATGTGTCCTTACTGAAGAACATATTAATCCAAGAAAGAAAAATTATTTCACACATCACAATTTTCCATTAGGTACCATTTCCAGAAAGATGTATCATTAGGGAGGTGCTCACTCACCCTTCTTGCCCCCAGGCGACTGAAGCTCTTCTCCAGCCTGGGCAGCTCTCGGAGCACGTGCAGCTGATTGGAGAGGAAGGTTTGTCTTGTTCTTGCTGTGGCTGTGACAGAAGGCAGCCTGGGAAGCAATGGTCAGAGGGACCCTCAAAGGAACAGGAAAAGACCACCCCCATGATCTTCATTACAGGCAACTTTTCCTCCTCATATAACCGGGCCTAAAAGGGAAAGCCTGCAGTCATTTTTTTTTTTTTTTAGTCCAGGGAAAAAATTTTGAGGGGGGGCGTGTGAGGGGGGTCAGTTTTTCTTTCCCTTAGGAACTGGTGTTCTTTTTTCTTAATAAACAACATGGAGCCGGGTAATTGATTCCATTTCCCTTCTTACTTTGGCCAAATGAAGACAGATATGCATCATTTTCCTTTTTGTCTTTTGTACTTTCATGAGTATTTTTGTTTTTACTGGTTATGAAAACAATACAGAGTCACTGTTAAAAACCTGGAAAGTACAGAAGAGTTTAGATAAGGAAAAAAAAATCACCAGTGAGCAATTGCATGTATCAGCATAAATATTTTTTTGTATCTTTTTTCCCTTTTTAATATACATATATATAGTTCCTTTATTTTTTTACATATATATATAAGTTCCCAAGAAAAATTAGACTTTTAAAGATGGCAGAGAGATATTTTCTTGCAGTAGATTTAGCAAGAGAGTGAAATCAGGAAGAAGGTGGGAGTGCAGGGAAGTGGGGATTAATGTAGCTAAACTGTGGGTTCTGGCAAGCAGTAAGGCTACACTGAGAAATACGAGGAAGGAAATGACTCAGTTAACTAGAGAGGGAGATGAGACAGCAGCCTGTAAGACTGAATGGTTTATCCTACGTTTGGGAATGGGGTGAGGGGTGCTATGGGATTTGAACAATAGGGGAATTGAGTTTTCAAATCAAATCATCAGCGATGTATTAAGTTTTTGTGAGTAATGCCCTTACATTTGGCATTCAGACTGGGAGCCACCCTGGACATCATCATATAAGCCGAGCCTCAGGGCAAAGCTGGTGTCCTGTGGACAGGTCCGCAGAGGCTGGGAATTTGAGTGGCTTTCTTCTCAGAGTTGTTTCAGAGCAATGAGAACTGTTCACTTAAGAAAGGCTCCCTTTTGTACTCGAGTCTTTGGGAAATACTGTGAGTGACACTTTTAATTAACAAATCCGCTGGGAACAAAACTTTAAAAGCCTTGGCTGGATGTGGAGTTTGAAGGGTGAGCTGTGGAGGCTCCCACGGTCCTGGCGGGGTACTGGGACTTGAAGCCATGGCTGAGTTGTACAGTTTTGGGGTCAGACCTGTCGGAATGAGGGCCAGAGAGTCCGTCCAGAAAGCCCTGCACCTCTGTCCCAGGGGATGGAGGCGGCCAGCCTTGGTGGCAGTCAGCTTTGATGGCAGTGCTTAGGCAAGCTTAGGTCATCTACCACTGGAGTGTGCATCTTACTGCTCCCCCTAGGTCCTGGAGCCATGGTCCACCTATTTTTTTAATTTTTAAAATTTATTTATTTTGTTTATTTTTTATATCCTCACCTGAGGACATTTTTCCAGTGCTTTCAGAGAGACAGGGAAGGAGGAAAGGAGTGGGGGAGGGGGCGGAGAGAGAGAGATTAATTGATTGTCTCATGGCTGGATATTGAACCTGCAGCCCCTTCATCTGCCAGACAATGCTCCAAACAACTGAGCCACACCATCCATGACTATTTTATTTTTTAATTAGAGTATATTCAACATTATTTTGTATTAGTTTTAGGTGTATAGCACAGCAGTTAGACATTCATATACTTCACAAAGTCTGCCCCTGCCAATTCTTCAAGTACCCACCAGCCATACATAGTTATCACAATATTGTTGACTCACAGCCCTGTTGTTCAGAATGGCAGGATGGGGAATGAACATTTCGGAAAAGCATCCTCTGGCTCCTGTGTTATTCCTACTACGGAGTGGTAGCTGAGTGTCTGACCACGGCTCAATGTCCGTAAATGTCTTCTCGCGTTCCCTGTGTATCACTGCATCTCACCCAGGTGGTGCTCGGGCTCTAGCACAGCACCAACATCCACGGTGTCAGCAGGTCTACGCCAGGCTTGTGGCAGAGAGAATGATCCCCCTCCCTTGGTACCATAGTGGAAAGTATACAGGGCATGCCTACCGTGGAAAACAGGTGTTAATAGCATGGGTCCTGAAGAAATAGTTAGTCAAAGGGTTTCTTAGCTCTAATTACTTAGCTGAAGTAAGTTTACTTAAGTAACTCTGACAGTCTGCTCCATTCATTTCTCACTCCGAAGACCTGTTTTTAAACCCTCCTCAAGGTCCTGTTACACCACCCCGTGAGTTTCCACAGGACCGAAAGTTGACAGAAGAACTTTATGAAAGCTTTACACAGAATTACAATTGTCCAGCTACAGGTTTAACTTCGACCGTCATTTCTTTTTCATTTTTTTAGTGCTTAGGTAATTGATTCTGATCTCTTTAGATCAGTCTCTTCCCCCTCTACTTTTTTTTTTTTCTTAACAAGATAGTTTTGCTTCTTTGATTTTGTTCCTCCCAGTTCATTTTTGAGGATATTTTAAAAGATGGCTGATGGCTCTTACAGTAGTGAAACTCAGAAGTTCAACTTAGTTTTGCCATTTTTACCGAGGCTGACCCCACTTTTTAAAAAATCACACTCATTTGAAGGCTTTCTTGGACAAGATCCAAGTATTTAGTCAAGGCAATGGATGAGTTCTCCGGGCCAATAACTTCCAGTCTGGGGTGAAGAAATTTAAAGAAGGATTTTTAGCAGGGGCAGCATTTAAATATGAGGAAAACAGAAGCAAAAGGGAAGGAAATACAACCACAGTTAACAGTAGTAATAGTTGTTACCAGAAGAGGCTATTGTTATTCACAATTGAGGTGTGTCTAACCTAGGGAGCAATCTTGTCCCCTTTCTTGTGGATCTGGGAGGGTCTGTAGTGCCTGAGGGTTGACACTGCCAGTTGGTTTGGGAGAGTCAAGCCTAGTTGTGAGGCCTAGAACAAAGGGCCGACTTTCAGTTTCTGCTCTCTGTTTGCTGTCTTTGATAAATATAGAAACATCTCTGATACAGTTCCTAAAACAAAGGTGTGGCAGCAGATAAGTTCACTCATCTTTAAAAGAAAACATGTGATAACCTCTCAAAAAAAGATAGAGCCCTTGGAGTGGCACAGGGTTTATATAGTGCACGCAGGATGCGGTTTGGAGGGAGGTGGGCGTAGCCAGAAACCCTGGGCGGAAGCTTATGCTGTGCTGCTTTCTCTCAGATTAAGTCATAATAACAAATTTTGGAAGTTGTATATGAGCCAAAGTCTTATCATGTTTTCTCCCCCAGAAGCCTTCATGCCTCCGTGTCTAGGTTTCTCCATAATCTGGCTGCCGCCTGCCTTCTTGCACTAACTTCCAGCTACTTCCTGTTTCAGCTGCACAACCATCTTTCCCACCTTGTGTAGTAGAACATAAGCCTGGTGAGGGTTTTATGTATTATCTACGTGTACCTCACAGTGCCTTACCCTTAGTAAGAGCTCAGTCATGCCATGTTTTTGGCTGAGGATAGGTGGAGGTGTCCTCATTGTGTCAATTATATGTGCCTCCAGTGTGGGAGGGCAGGCTGGCCCTGCCTGTGGAGAGGAGTTCACACTGTGGTGTCCCAGTGATAGGATGGCGATGAAGTCCCCAGGGACCTGGGAACGCAGGCTCTTGGGATGTGGAGCGTATGCTGGGGCTTGTCTGTCCCCAGTAAGGCAGAAAACCCTTGAGAGGGTTTTTGCCAATAGGAGCATCTGGGACAACTAAGTGATGGGCCTGTGTTCAGAGAGTCACCTACAAAATCTCAGTGTGGCCCAGTTTGGACGGAAGGTAAGTGACCTGACCTTGGATGAAAACAAGTAGCATGTGTCAGCTGCTTGTAAGCAGATCCTAAGGAAAAAAGAGCCAAAGTCATTTAACTGTTGTGCTGTTATTGGTGATGGTGATAATGATAATGATGCTGACAATTAAAAAGATAATTGTTTTCCTTCTTTCAGTCACATAGAAAAAATCACCACATGGCAAGACCCTAGGAAGGTGATGAATCAGCCCCTGAATCACATGAGCCTCCACCCTGCCGCAACTTCCACACCAGCGCCCCAGAGGGCCATGGCCGTGTCTCAGCCAAATCTCGGTAAGCCAAGCTTTGTCTCGGAGTTGAATGCACAGGTGTCAGCTGAGGGACTGCTGGCCCCGAGCAGCTCTGCTTGCCCCAGCACCTATTTGTGCACCCAGAGAGCCTTCTTTGCTGCATCTTGGCTACCTTACCTATCCACCACCTTGGCCTTCTTTTTCTGGCCTCTGCTACAGTTTATGATGCGCTACCTGGGGTTTACACTACATTTCCGGCATCTCCTCCAATTGCCTTTATTGAGATTCTTTGAAAAATCACATAGGCCTCCTGTCTTCATCCAGACACAAGCAAGGAGGGCACATAGCTCCTCTCTGTGAATTTGGTCCCTGAAGACTGCCAAAGGGTGCAATTCTGGCCTCAAATCTCTTTCTTTCCTTCCTCCTATTTTTCTTTTTTTGCTGCATAATGTGTGACTGATACCAAGGTAGGTGTTTTTTGCTTTATCTGATTAAATTCTCACAACAGTCCTACAAGAAGTGGCAGCATTCCCATTTATAGATGGGGAAACTTTCTCAACGTCACACAGCTGGAGGCCTGCAGAGCTGGAGTTTGAATTGAAGTTGGCTTGGTTTTGGAATGCATCCCACTGTCTCGTAATCTGGAGGCAGCTTCTTGCCATACCTGCCTGGGGATAGTATGACTCATTTGTCATCTCATTTTGAATGTTTAAGTGTGACTTTAGACTTGAGAAGAGATCATTTTCTGCTAATTGCCCAGAAGAGATAACCAGATGTGAACTGATATAGCAACAGAGCTAATCAGACTTTGTTGTAGTCCTTCTCTCCCTCTCCCAGAGACTAAAAATAAGATGGCCAATTTTAAAGTTTTCTAAAAGATGGTACCATTTTCAGATAACATTTCCATTTAAGATCAAATGTCTAGATACTGCTTTATACACAGAAGAGTTAACTTTAGATTAGCAAGTCAAAAGAATCCCGCGAAATTTGTGGGAATGGAAGCCCTTTTCCTAGACACCTGTCACTCACACTGTGGCTTAGCCAGAGTGTGAACTGAAGTAGACCCAAGTCAGCTTCAAGTAAATATGCAGTCTGCTCTTCCAGGAAGTTTGGGCCTACCATTTTAAAGCTTGCAGATGTAAAATATAGCCAAAAGGTAAATGACTTGGAGTAACCTCTGCTGTGTTACTTGTCTAGAGGGCAGATCAAGGAAAGTGGTTCAGTGCCTCTACCAGCAGTGGTAAACCAAAACTTCCCATGAGTCATTTGTCCCAATATATAAGAGCTCAAGTAGAAAGCAAGCAGATGCAAGTGTAGCGAAGAACTCACACATCAGGTAGCATTAGAATAGTTTCAAGGTTTCTTTAACCATTTAATTTTCATTAAAAATTCTAAAAACTGATTATAAAATATTAACCTTAATTTTGTGATCACTATAATTGGAAAAAATCTTTTATGGGCCTGGTTTAAAAAAAAAAACAAAACACTCTTTCAAAGAGATGTTTGAAAAGTAAGTCTTCCTCAGGTCCCCATTCCTTGGTCCCTTGTGTGTGGCCTGGAGTCAACCAGCATTTTCAGCCGCACACAAACGCCAGTTTATTATACCCACAGTTGGCACCTTGCTTTTTCCACTTCTGTGTCTATACAGGCAGAGCTGTCTCCTTCTTTTAAAAAATTGCCTAATAGCCCAACATGTTGGTATGGTATAATTAGTAACTAACCCCTAACTGATGGATATTTAGATACTAGTGTGTGGCTAGTACATAAATTACTGGAGTTAATTTTTAAAAATTGTGCAGCAAGTAGGAAGTAGACTAACTAAAAAAGGACTTTAAATCTTGAAACTTGATTTTGTAGGCACGTGTGAATCTGCGTCCCCCCCCCCCACTAAAAGCTCCATTGCTGGTAAAGGATATCTGAAGAAATTGTAATCTGAATATCTGAAGTAGGTTTACCTGTGGTCAAATAAAATACTTTATCTTCCAGGTTTCTAATAAATAGGGGCAGTAAATTTCTCCAGGCACATATTCTGGGGTTTTCCCCATAATAGTTGAGCATTTGCCCATTACAAAGCATGCTGCTAGCCAATGGAGAGTCACAGCTATGTCCTGTACATGGGAACATAATGGGGGATGCAAAGTAGGCGCCAAAGATGGAGGTGATTTAGAGCCACAATGTGGTCCTAATAGCAAATGATGTACTCCGCATATTTGATTTCAAGATAAAGGTCTGCCTGTAGTTTATACTCTTTATTATCAATCTTTAAAAATATAAAGAGCAAGT
>VMDR010002818.1:0-82878 GCA_007922815.1 Macrotus californicus
AAAAAAAAATAAGCCTCCTGCTGTCTTTAAACCTGTTCAGTGAGTTCTGCTGGTCTTCCTGGTTGCCACAGGAAGAGGGGGCTGGGCTTCACTTTTCTCCCTTCCAATGGTTTTGAGAGGATGGGGACCAGGTCTGGGCTAATATTCACAGTTGCCCGGCCTCCAGCCCAGGTCCCCTGTGAGCTGCCAGGCTCCAATGAGACACTCAGTCTCTGGGCACACAGCGTGAGTCAAGCTTGGGTGCATGGTTCCACTCACCCACTCAGTCTCTGGGCACACACAGCTCAAATCACCCCTTCCAACCAGTCTGGAGATTAGTTGAGTCAGGGTCCCACACGGCCCAACTCCTCCCTTCTCCAGGTGTCGCCTGGCACCCCAGTTTCTCTGGCGCTGGCGTCCAGAGTCCCAGCGGATGTGTACCTCTCTGTGTGTCTCCCACTTCATCTCTATTTGCCCCAGTGACTTCCAGCATCCAGGTCCCTCCTGGTGCTGGACTGCCCTCCCGGTTCTGGTGGGGGAGGGACCTGGTGATCTAACTCTCCTTCCCGTATCCTTTGGCAAGTGCTGGGCGGGGAGCCACAGTGACCTAGGGCCCTGTGCAGATCTCAGGGACCTTACCGTCCCAGCACAATCTCCTTACTGTCTGTTTTTCAATGTCCTCTACAATTTTTGGCCTCCAAACTTCATATAAGCTGGGATTCTGTTGGCTGTTCACTCTGTTCCTCAGAAGATGAGCTAGGTGTTCCAGCTGGGCACAGGCAGAACTGGGCTCTGCTCCCAGCTACCTCGCCACCATCTTCCACCCCCTTTCCACATTGATATTTCTCTCCCTCTCTTTTCCCTCCCTTCCCCTCTGTCTAAAAATAAAATCTTAAAAAACAACAACAACATGCAGTAGCTGAATAGAGAAGAAAACAATACCCACATATATGCTGCCTACAAGAGACTCACCTCAGAACAAAAGATACACACAGACTAAAAGTGAAGAGATGGAAAAAGATATTTTATGCAAATGGAAAGGGAAAAAAGCTGAGGTAGCAATCTTATATCTGAGAGAATAGACTTTAAAACCAAGGCTATAGTAAGAGAAAAAGGACACTGCATAATGACAATGTGAGCAATCCAACAAGAGGATACAATCCTTGTAAACACTTATGCACCCGACATAGGAGCACCTACATATGTAAAGCAAATCTTGATGGACATAAAGGAAGAGAATGACAGTAATACAGTCATAGTAGGGGGTTTTAACAGCCCACTGACTTCAATGGATAGATCTGCCAGACAGAAAATCAACAAGGAAACAGTGGTCTTAAATGACAGACTAGATCAAATGGATTTAATTGTCATCTTCAGAGCATTTCACCCCAAAGCAGCAGAACATACATTCTTTTCAAGTGCACTTGGGACATTTTCTAGGATGGAGCACATGTTAGGACACAAATCAAGTCTCAATAAATTTAAGGAGGCTGAAACCATATCCAGCATCTTTTCTGACCATAATGTATAAAATTTGAAATCAACACCAAGAAAAAAACCTGAAAAACACACAGAGTCATGGAAGCTAAATAACTTGGGTCAACAACGAGATCAAAGAAGAAATCAAAAGATATCTTGAAACAAATAAAAATGAAAACACAACAACCCAAAATCTATAGGACACAACGAAAGCAGTCATAAGAAGGAAATTCATAGCTTTACAGCTTAACTCAAGAAACAAGAAAATTCTCAAATAAACCATCTAACTTTACAATTAAAGGAACTAGAAGAAGAACAACAAACAAAGCTCAAAGTGAGTAGAAGAAAGAAAATGATAAAGATCAGAGCAGAAATTAATGAAATAGTCTACAAAATACAAAAGATCAATGACATAAAGAATTGATATAATCCAGCATCCATTTATGATAAAAATTCTCAGAAAAGTGGGAATAGAGGAAACATACCTCAACCTAATAAAGCCACATATGACGAATCCACAGCCAATCTCGTATTCAATGGGCAAAAACTACAAACATTCCCTTAGAACCAAGAACAAGATAAAGATGTTTTTTACCTGTCTGTCTTATTCAACATAGTACTGGATGCCGTGGCCACAGCAATCAGACAAGAAGAAGAAATAAAAGGCATCCAAATTGGAAAGGAAGAAATAAAAATGTCAGCCCCGGCCAGGTAGCTCTGTTGGTTAGTGTCATCCTGATGTGCCAAGGTTGTGGGTTTGATCCTCAGTCAGGGCACATATAAGAATCAACCAATGAATGCACAGATGGGTAGAACAACAAATTGATCTCTCTCTCTCCCCCTCCCTCCTTCTCTCTTTCTATAAAATTAATAAATAAAAAAGTAAAACTTATTATTTGCAGATGACATGATACCGTATATAGAGAACCCTAAAGATTCCACCAAAAAACTGCTGGAACTTAGAAATGAATTCAGTAAAGTATCAGGACACAAAATAAATATCCAGAAATCAGTTGCATTTTTATACACCAATAATGAACTATCAGGAAAGGAAACTAAGAAGATAATCCCATTTACAACTGCTTCAAAAAAATAGAATACATATGAACAAATTTAACCAAGGATGTAAAAGACCTGTACTAAGAAAATTATAAAATGCAGAAGAAAAAAACTGAGAAAGATACAGATAAGTGGAAGCATGTACTATATTTATGGAAGGACTTAACACTGTTAAGATGTCCACACTACCCAGAGTAATCTATAGATTGAATGCAATTCCTATCAAGATATCAATAGTGTATTTCACAGAACTAGAACAAATATTCCAAGACTTTATATGGAACTACAAAAGACCTCGAATAGCCAGAGCAATCTTGAGAAAGAAGAGCAAAGCTGGAGGAATCACACTACCTGATATCAGATTATACTTCAAGGCCAGAGTAAGCAAAACAGCATGATACTGGCATAAAACAGACATATAAATCAATGCTGCAGAATAGAGAGCCCAGAAACACACCCAGGCCTTATGGTCAATTCATATTTGACAAAGAAGGCAGAAACATACAATGGGCTAAAGATAGTCGATTCAATAAGTGGAACTGGGAAAATTGGACAGTTATTCAAAAAATGAAACTAGACCACCTTCTCACACCACACACGATAATAAACTCAAAATGGACTAAAGACTTACATGTTAGACTCAAAGCCATAAAAACCTTAAGAGAAAATATAAACAAATGGGACTGCACCACACTAAAAAGTTTTTGCACAGCAAAGAAAACCATCAATAAAATAAAAAGACAACCTACTGAATGAAAAAAAACATATTTGCCAGTGATACATCTGACAATGAGTTAATAACTAAAATTTATAAAGGACTTAGAAAACTCAATACCAGCCCTGGCTAGTGTGACTCAGTGGATTGAGTGCTGGCCTCCGAACCACAAGGTCACTGGTTCGATTCCCAGTCAGGCCACGCGCCTGTGTTGCAGGCCAGGTCCCCAGCTGGGGGCACAAGAGACACAACCGATCTACATATCTCTCATACATCAATGTTTCTCTCCCCCTCTCTCTCCCTCTCTCTAAAAATACATAAATAAATAAATGAATAAATAAATAAATAAAATCTTTAGAGACTTTTGGCCAAGATGGAGGCATTGGTAGATACACTCTGCCTCTTTGCACAACCAAAAGAAGGACAACGAATTTAAAAACAAAAAATAAACAGAACTGACAGAAAACTGAACTGTATGGAAGTCTGACAACCAAGGAGATAAAGAAGAAACATTCATCCAGAATGGTAGGAGAGGTGGAGACAGGCAGCCGGGCAGAGAGGACTTGAGGCATGGCGGTGGCTAGACTACTGGAGCGGGCAAGGTGGCAGCTGGTGGAGCGGGCGGTCCCACATTTGCGTGCAGATAAACAATTGGAGAGTGAGACAGACCAAGAAACCCAAGGTTCCAGTGCGGGGAAATAAAGCCTCCAAACCTCTGACTGAAAAAACCTATGGGGGTTGAGGTGGCAGGAGAAACTCCAAGCCTCACAGCGGAGTTCAATGGAGAGACCCACAGGGTCCTAAAATATACACAAATCCACCCACCCAGGAATCAGCACTAGAAGGGTCCAATTTGACTGTGGGTAGAAGAGCAGGTGACTGAAAGCCAGCAGAGAGCTGAGCAAGTGCCACTGTTCCCTCTTGGACCCCTCACCCACATATAGTGCCACAATGCAGCTACGAGGGTTGCCCTGCCCTGGTGAATACCTAAGGCTCCGCCCCTTACTACAAAACAGGTGCACCGAGACAAAAAAATATGGCCCAAATGCAAGAACAGATGAAAGCTCCAGAAAAAATACAACTAAGCAATGAAGAGATAGCCAACCTATCAGATGCATAGTTCAAAACACTGGTAATCAGGATGCTCACAGAATTGGTTTAGTATGGTCACAAAATAGAGGAAAAAGTGAAGGCTATGAAAAGTGAAATAAAGGAATATGCACAGGGAACCAACAGTGATGGGAAGGAAACCGAGACTCAGATCAACGGTTTGGACCAGAAAGAAGAAAGAAACATTCAATCAGAACAGAATGAAGATACAAGAATTAAAAAAAAAATGAGGAGAGGCTTAGGAACCTCCAGGATAACTTGAAATGTTCCAACATCCGAATCCTAGGGGTGCCAGAAGAAGAAGAGGAAGAGCGAGAAATGAGAAACTTATTTGAACAAATAATGAAGAACTTCCCCAATCTGGCAAAGGAAACAGACTTCCAGGGAGTCCAGGAAGCTCAGAGAGTCCCAAAGAAGCTGGACCCAAGGAGGAACACACCAAGGCACATCATAATTACACTGGCCAAGATTAAAGATAAGGAGAGAATCTTAAAAGCAGCAAGAGAAAAGGAGACAGTTACCTACAAAGGAGTTCCCATTAGATTATCAGCTGACTCCTCAAAAGAAACCTTGCAGGCAAGAAGGGATTGGAAGGAGGTATTCAAAGTCATAAAAGGCAAGAACCTACATCCAAGATGACTCTATCCAGCAGAGCTATCATTTAGAATGGAAGGGCAGATAAAGTGCTTCCCAGATAAGGTCAAGTTAAAGGAGTTCACCATCACCACACCTTTGTTATATGAAATGTTAAAGGGACTTATCTAAGAAAAAGAAGATAAAAAATATGAACAGTAAAATGACAACAAATTCAGTTATTAACAACCAAACCTAAAACAAAAACAAACTAAGCAAACAACTAGAGCAGGAACAGAATCACAGAAATGGAGATTACACAGAGGGTTATCAGCAGGGGAGTGGGTGGGGAGAGAGGGGGAAAAGGTACAGGGAATAAGAAGCATAAATGGTAGGTAGAAGATAGACCTGGGGAGGTTAAGAATAGAATAGGAAATGGAGAAGCCAAAGAACTTATATGTTCGACCCATGGACATGAACTAAAGGAGGGGAATGCAGAGTGGAGGGGAATTAAGGGGGGTAATAGCATAATTAATAAAATATATTTAATAATTTTTAAAAAAGAATAAAATGGAGGGACAGACAAAGTGCTTCCCAGATAAGGTCATGTTAAAGGAGTTCATCATCACTAAGCCCTTATTATATGAAATGTTCAAGGGACTTATCTAAGAAAAAAAAGATAAAAAATATGAACATTAAAATTACAACAAACTCACAACTATCAACAACTGAATCTAAAACAAAACAAAACAAACTAAGCAAACAACTAGAACAGAAATAAAATCACAGAAATAGAGATCACATGGAGGATTATCTGTGGGGGAGGGGGAGGAGGGTGAAAAGGGAAAAGGTACAGGGAATAAGTAGCATAAATGGTAGGTAGAAAATAGCCAGGGGGGAGGTTAAGAATAGTATAGGAAATGGCCCTGGCTAGTGTGGCTCAGTGAATTGAGTGTGGGCCTGCAAACCAAAAGGTTGCTGGTTCGATTCCCAGTCAGGGCACATGCCTAGGTTGAGGGCCAAGTCCCTAGTAGAGGACCCACAAGAGGCAACCACACATTGATGTTTCTTTCCTTCTCTTTCTCCCTCCCTCCTCCTCTTTCTAAAAATAAATAAAATATCTTTTTTAAAAAAGAATAGTATAGGAAATGTAGAAGCCAAAGAACTTATATGTATGACCCATGGACATGAACTAAGTGGGGGGAATGCAGGTGGGAGGGGGGTACAGGGTGGAGGGGAATAAAGGGGGGGAAATGGGACAACTGTAATAGCATAATCAATAAAATATATTTAAAACAATAAAAACATAAAATCTTTTTTAAAAACTTTCAATACCAATGAAACAAGCAATCCAATTAAAAAATGGGCAAAGGACCTGAATAGACACTACTCAGAGGACATACACCTGGCCAATAGACATGAAAAGATGCTCAAAGTCACTAATC
The DNA here is from genome assembly GCA_007922815.1 of Macrotus californicus. NCBI lineage: Eukaryota > Metazoa > Chordata > Mammalia > Chiroptera > Phyllostomidae > Macrotus > Macrotus californicus. The sequence goes on from VMDR010002818.1 coordinate 6,361, forward strand.
ATCAGAGAAATGCAAATTAAAACCACAATAAGATATCACCTCATGCCTATCAGAATGGTTGTCATCAATAAACCAACAAACAGCCCTGCCTGGTGTGGCTCAGTGGATTGAGTGCCGGCCTGTGAACCAAAGGGCCACTGGTTGGATTCTTAGTCAGGGCACATGCCTGGGTTGTGGGCCAGGTCCCCAGTAGGGGGCGTGAGAGAGGCAACCACACATTGATGCTTCTTTCCCTGTCTTTCACCCTCTCCCTCTCTCTAAAAATAAATAAACTCTTTAAAAAAATAAATCAACAAACAACAAGCATTGGTGAGGATGTGAAGAAAAGGGAACCCTTTTGCGCTGCTGGTGCGAATGCAGACTGGTGCAGTCACTGTGGAAACGGTATGGAAATACCTCAAAAAAGTAAAAATGGTTCTGTCTTTTGACCCAGCGATTCCAATTCCAGGAATTTATCTGAAGAAACTCAAAACACTAATTTGAAAGAACATAAGCACCCCTACGTTCATTGCGAGGTTATTTACAACTGCCAAGACGTGGAAGCAGCTCGAGTGTTCAGCCGTAGGTGAGTGGGTGAAACAGCTGTGAGGCATCTACACAGTGGGGCACTCCTCAGCCATGAAAAAGAAGAAAAGTTCGCCCTGTGCGACAGTGAGGACGGACCTGGAGAGCATCATGCTGAGTGAAACAAGCCAGTCAGAGAAAGACAAACACCATATGATCTCACTCACATGTGGACTCTAATGAACAAACCGAACTAACAAGCACAAAAGAGGCAGACTCATGGATGGAGAGCAGGCTGACAGCTGCCAGTAGGGAGGTGGAGGGATTGAGCGACAGAGAAAATGAGAGTTGTGCGTTTTCATCACCCCAGTCAGATTCCTCACCCTTGCAGCCCCAGGCCACCGTGGACCTGTTCTCTGTCTCTATTGCTTCAGCTTTTCTGGCCATTTTATATGACAGAAACCATACGCCATGTGGTCTTTTGTGTCTGGCACACTTGGCATGTTTTTGAGGTCTTTGTAGTATTTCACAGGACAGTTGGTGATATCTGAATAAGATATTTAAAATGGCTGATGATATTGCATCAATGTTAATTTCTTAGTTTATATAATGAAAAAATGGTTTATATAAAATTTCAATATTAGAGGAAACTGGGTGAAGGGTATGTGGGAACTGTGCTATTTTTGCAACTATTTTTTTTTTTAAAGATTTTATTTATTTGTCCTGGCTGGGGTGGCTCAGTGGATTGAGTGCTGGCCTGTGAACCAAAGGGCTGTGGGCCAGGTCGCCAGGTGAAGGCGTGTGGGAGGCAACCACACACTGATGTTTCTCTCCCTCTCTCCCTCCCTTCCCCTCTCTACAAATAAATAAATAAATGATCTTTTTTAAAAAAAGATTTCATTTACCTGTTTCCAGAGAGAGGAAGGGAGGAAGAAAGACAGGGAGAGAAACATCAGATTCTCACGTACCTCCTACTGGGGACCTGGTCCATAATCCGGGCAGGTGCCCTGACTGGGAATCGAACCTGCAACCCTTCAGTTCACAAGCTGCCACTCAGTCCACTGAGCCACACCAGCCAGGGCTGTTTTTGCAACTTTCTGTAAGTAAAAATTTTCAAAATACATCTTTTCTTTCTTCCTCTTCTTCTTCTTTTTAGTTTAAGCTTATGGCCTGAGCACTGCTTATGATGGCCTAGCACACCGCAGTTGCGGTTCTTTTCAACATAGTGCTTCGATGGCCTTTCTACTCCCCAGGGGTCCTTGGTGAGCCCAGCTTTCAGAAGTTTCCTCAGGGTCACGTAGGGGCTGTAGTGCAGAGGGCATGGGTCCCGAGTCACAGAGGCCCGTCCTGCCCGGTTCAGGGGGGACTTCTCCCACTTCCCTCCTGGGGGCTGGGGCCACTCAGCAGGGTGGTGGGTCGGGGAGGGGAGGGCTGGTGCCTAGGCTGCACCTCTGATGCCAGGGCAGGCTCCGCCCAGGCTGGGACCCGAGAGGCCAGGCCAGCTCAGAGGGAGGGAGGTGTCGACCAGGGCCTTGGGGAAGGCTCCAGGGCTGCGACCAGAGAGACGTCCTCAGAACTGCCGTTTGCTCTCGGTCAGCTTCCCGTCACCAAAGCAAAAGCGTGTGAGCTCGGAGGGAGGATGTTTAGGCCTCAGAGGACGTGAGAGCTTGGCAAACAAGAGAGCCTAAACACATACAGGAACCCATGGACACACACCCAGGCCACAGACGAGCTGCAGTTCACTCCCAAGCACTGGGACCCTGAGAGGGACACACGGGCATGTGACATGCTGACCAACAGGCACGCACTGCACACAGACCCACTTGGTGCACTGGCCTTCCTCCAGCATATGCCCACCCTTCAGGAGACTCAGGGCTGGAGGGGCAGCCAGGGCAGGGGCTGTGGTCAGGGCCGGTCTCAGGAAGGAAGGAAGGAAGGCAGAAGGCTGAGTGGGCAGCCAGAGGGCTGCAGGATGCACCCAGCCTTTGTTCCATGGTGCTTCTGTCATGTCTAAGCATCTGTCAGCTGTCCTGTCCGTTACTGAGCTCCTACCTGTCAGACCTGGAGCCCCTGCCCTGCCCTTGAGGAGCCTGCAGTGCCCCCATGGGGGGAGCAGCTGGTTGGGGTGGGGGAGAGGGGCCAGAATGTCCACTCACTGGCATGGGCCAGGTGAGGAGAGTAAAAGGGGTACACGGCCTTCAGACTGGAACCTGGCCTTGGGGCAGCAGGAAAGGGGGTGGGGTGGGGTACAAAGGCATGGAGGTGAGGGGTGCCAGGCCACCACGGTGACCCACCGTGACCCATGCCTGCCCCTCTATGGCATGGCCGGCGCTTGCTTGTGGCCCTGCCGCTCCTGCTGGTCCTTGTGTGCTGGTCTGCACTCTGCCACCACTCACCAACCTGCTCCAAAGGAGCGTGAGCCAAAAGCAGAAGTGGGCTCACGGCGCAGACAGTCTGTACGGCTGGTCAAAGTGAGGCCGCCTCTCTCCTGTCATGGGGCCCTGGGTGGGCTCCACCCTCCTCCGGCTGGTGTGTGCCACCAGCAATCTCCCTCCTCACTCTGAAGTTCTTTTCTCCTTTTCTAAAGTTCTAAGGAAGTTTCCAGAACTGTGTCTCACCACCTTGAGTCAGCCTTGGCTCCGTGGTCAGTTTTGGCTCAAACGTCCTTCCCACATCCCTGGGAGAGGCAGGGGCAGCTCTGTTCAGAGCACAGGACCTACATACAGGGAGGGTCAGGGCCTTGGGAAGGAGGGCTGCAGGCAGGCAGAAATGGCAGGGGACTGTCCCAGGGTCAGAGGCCAGGAGAGGGTGAGTGCAGCTGTCCTGACTGAGCTTACCCACACCATCAGGCTGCCTTCAGGACCGCCCAGGCACATGGAGCCTGGGCAGCTGTGAGGCTAGCGGGCAGCAGGCTTCCTGGCAGAAAGTGAGTGCTCGGCTGTGCCCAGTGTGGGCTGGTAGCTTGGGCGGCCCACAGTCAGAGCGGCCAGTTACAAAGCAGCCCTGTTTGGGGAGTGGGGAAAGAAAGAAGTGGGTGTGTATGAGTGGGTGACAGGTCCAGGCTGAAAACCCATGAGAAACCTTTGACCTGTGCCCAGGTGAGATATGACTGGGACAGGGCAGGGCTTGGAAGGGGGCACTGGGAATGGATATAAGAATGAGTGGGCCTTGGTGATGGATGGGAAGCAGTGGCCATGGGCACCCAGATAGGAGACTCTGGTTTCCTGAAACCAGACATAGGACAGGGGGAGGCCTGGAGGGCCAGCTAGGACCTGCTGAGGGTGCAGAGCCTGGGGAACACAAGGATGACACGGTGGCTGGACACACCTGAGGCTGCAGCACACCCGGGTGGACTTCTGGAGTTCTGTCAGCATAGGGCTTGGCACAGAGGCCAGAAGGACTGGGAGGAAGTGGCCAGGCTGTCCTGTCAGCTGCTCTCTCCGCCCAGATTCCTCTGACCCTGGTTTCCGCCCATTCAGTCTGACCAGGCCTCTCTCTGGCCGTGGTCACGCCCCTCCCCTTAGCCCCCTCCATTTTGAAGGAGCGGGAGAACAGGCCGCTCTTCCTCTCCTGGGCCAGCCTCTGAGCAGCAGCCAGGCCTCTTCCACACCTGCTGGCCTAACAGAGCCACCTGTACCACCATGAAGGACGAAGTGGCTCTTCTGGCCACTGTCACCCTCCTGGGAGTCCTGTTGCAAGGTGAGCTGCTATTTGGGGAGGTTGGTGGGCCTCAGACCCCTGCAGCCTGCCTTCTGCCCTGCAGGTCCTGGGAGGTACTGGAGGGCCTGGGGCCCAGACTCCAGGGTCCGAACTCTTCTAACCCCACTGACCCTACTACCAGAGGCTGGGATGCCCTGGGAGTGAGGGGGGAGGGGTAAGCCCTGAAGGAATGTCTGCAAGACGAACTGTGAAACCCTGGGCAGGGACCAAGGCTGACAGGGCAGCCAGATGGAAACAGGCCCCTGAGGGGTGGCTGAAGTAGGCACTCTAGACACTGTGCAGTTGAGGTGGTAGCACCTCAGCCAGCATAAAAAACCCTGGGGGCTTCCAGGGAGCAGAGGTGTGCCAGGAGGAACGGGCTGTCTGGTGCTGGGTACCGAAGTGGGACAGACACGGGCCTGATGCAGCCCTGCTACAGCCAGGCCCTACCCTCTCCAACTGTCCCCTCTCCGGGTGTCCCAACAGGAAAGCCCCATTCCCAGGCTTTGCCTTCAAAGGCGCCCTCTCCGTGGTGGGACCCTGTGGCGCTGGACAGGGTTGAAACTTGGTGGACCCCAAAAGATGCCTGCTTGGTGCCCTTCTTAGACTGGCCGCAGAGGACACATTCCTGAGCCCGATATCCCCACTGCTTGAGACCCCACAGTATGTGGGCTAGGACAAGACACAGCCTGGGGGGCAGGCCGGAAGGGGCCTGGCAGACTCCATGGCCCGCTACATCAGCAAGCTTGGCCCTCGGCCCCTGGTCCTGTAGCCACAGGGCCTCCCCCAGATTCCAGTGCATGGGCCTGGCCACCCTTGCTACCCACAGTGCACCAAGGGCTCCAGAGCCACAGGACTTGCAGGAAGACAGCTGGGGACACCCAGCTTTGGGGCTGGGTGTGGCGAGAGCCTGGCCTGGGGTTCAAAGAAGGGCCCTTGCAACACAGATCACCTCAGGCAAGCCCACCGTGCTGCAACGAGGGTGGCAGAGCCCCTGGAAGCCTGGGGTTAGACAAGAACATCCCAGCTGCAATGCCAGGGGGCAGGGGAGAGTATGTGTGTTGGATTTAGGCCGAGTGCCTGAGCAGAGAAACTGACACAGGAGGCCACGCCAGTGTGGAAGCGCAGGAACCCCCGCCCAGTCCCATATCTAGAAGGGGACAGGAGGAGCTGGGCATTGGCTTGCACTTTGCAAATCAAATGATTTCAATGGAAAGTCTGAATGGCCTGCCCATGGCAGGCGTCCTTGTTACTGGCATCCCCTTCCCCTACACTCACGAGGCGCCCCGGGATGCACCCTGCCCTTCCCACTGAGCGTCCCAGACGCAGGGCAAGTCCTGAACAGAACGGGGACTAGAGGTACCCTGGAGAGTGCAGTCTGATGAGTTCAGTGTGGAGGCAGGAGTAGAAGGAGCGAGGCCAGATGGGGGGCGGGGCCCGGGGGAGGCTGCGGGCGTCAGGTGGCCAGACCTGACTCCAACCCCCTTCGCCCCCAGCGTACTTTTCCCTGCAGGTGATCTCGGCGCGCAGGGCTTTCCACGTGTCGCCGCCGCTGACCACCGGCCCACCAGAGTTCGAGCGCATATACCGAGCCCAGTGAGACGCGGCGGGAGGGGGCGAGGCGGGGCGGGGCGGGGAGCAGGAGGGCCCTGGGCCGCAGGGTCCAAGGTCGAGGTGGATGCCCTCACACTGCCCCGCCCCCACCGCAGAGTGAACTGCAGCGAGTACTTCCCGCTGTTCCTCGCCACGCTCTGGGTGGCCGGCATCTTCTTCCACGAAGGTCTGGGAGCAGGGCAGGGGCGCATGCACCAGGGGCCCAAGGGTCCCTGCACCAGTGAGCTTACATCACCCCGTCCGGCCCTCCCCTAGGTACAGCGGCGCTCTGCGGCCTAGCCTACCTGTTCGCGCGCCTCCGCTACTTTCAGGGCTATGCGCGCTCGTCGCAGCAAAGGTGAGGATCGGGGCAGGGAAAGGTGGCTACTGGACTGGGTCATGACAGCCGGGGCAGATGGCTGACGGCACCAGGGAACTGGCCTGATGCGGGACCATTTTGGGAGCTACGGGAGAGGCCTGGGGTGGAAGTCCTGGTGAGGATGGTGGGCTGGGTGGGGCTGCCACTCTGCCCCGCCCCGCCCCCCCGCTGAGCTCTGCCCGCAGGCTCGCCCCGCTGTACGCGAGCGCGCACGCGCTCTGGCTGCTGGTGGCGCTGGCCGCGCTCGGTCTGATAGCCCACTTCCTCCCGGCGTCGCTGCGCTCCGCACTCCTGGACCACATCGGGACACTGCTGCCCAGTGCCTGAGGCCGAGGACGCGGGGTTCGTGGGGCTGGAGAGGGGCCGGGCCATCTGGAGAATGGGGGGTGGGGAGTGGCGGTGCTTGCCCTTATCCCAGGCTCCAATTAAAGTACTTGTGACCGGATCCTGAAGGCTCTCTCTGGGTCAGACGAGCCCCAGGCCGCGGCAGTCGGGTGGACTTCCCTGGGGCAGCGGGAGCTGGGCTGAGAAAGGAAAGGGGCCTCCCCCTGGCAGGGGCTCGATGCGCTCCCAGATCCGTCCACTTCCGCCCTGCTCCCGGCCCGCGGAGCAGGACAACCAGTCCGCAGACGCCCGGTCTTGTCGAGGTCCACCCCATGGCCCCTACTCCCTGCGATCAGCAATCTCCTCGCCTGCACCCTTCCTCTTAGGCCTGCCCCTATTCCTTGTCCCCTAGTCTTCATAGCTGACCTCAGGAACCCTTTCTTGTCAGCACTCGGTCCCTGCCATCTAGAATAGCAGAGGTGTTCGGGGCACGCTGCCACGGAACAGTGGGGACCATGGACGTGGGCAGTGTCCCCGTGATAGCGCTTTCAAGAAAAAGTCTGGGTGCTTTGAGAGACCGGACTCGGGGAGGGCCTGCTGGCCGGAAATAACGTCGGAAAAGAAAAAAGGTGACTTAGCCAAGTTGGCAGGGGAGACGCTTTCCAAGCTGGGCAACACTGTGGGCAATGACCCCGAAGTGGACAGGAGTCCTTAAAATGTGTTAGAAACGGTGTAGGGTGAATGGGCCTCGGGGGCCTGACGAGGGCAAGGCTCAGACCAAGGAAGCAGGAACGAGGAGGTGGGGAGATGCCTTGGGTTTGAGAGGCAGTTGGGGTGGATAGTGGAAGGTAGCAGCGCTTGAGGGTCCTCCTGCAGCCTGCAGGGACCAAGGCCCTGGATTCGGCACCGGCTCCACCCGGAGGCATGCAGATCCTGCAAGGTGCCCCAGAACCTAGACCGAACTGTCCTGGGAAAATGGGCTGGACGTTGTAAGGAGCTGTGCGGAGGCTGCAGCAGGTGGACAGGGTGGCATCACCTGGCCGCTGCCCGCCTCCACCAGCTGGGGCTCAGGAGACCATGCAGGAGGCACGTACTTTGTTAACCCTTTATTACAAGTCACGTTCTTATAGAAGTATATGTGGACTTAAGTGAAAAAATCAAATGTATCCAAGAATAAAAAACACAGCACATAAAGTAGTATATGCATTCCAGTGTTCGCGCCGGAGACAGCGGGCGCCCAGGAAAAAGCTCTTCCAAAACGGCCTGGCTCAAGCCAGCCGGCTGCGAACGGTTCAGGGCGGCACAGGCCGGCCTCAGGCACAGTGTGGGGACCACCGCTTCCTCCCGCGGCCGGGCGGGCGGGCAGCACCGGCTCCTGGGGCCTCCGGGCCAGCGGTGACCCCAGGCTGCTGAGAGGTACCAGGAACAACCCCTCAGGCTGGGTGGACCACCTCTGGCCCTCTGGGGACAGCAGCGAAGACATCCCTGGCATCCTGGGCTTCAGGGCCAGTCCTCAGAAGCCCTCCTTTAGTCGGCCTTTTTCAGGAAGATCTGAAAGAGCCGGCCCGGGGTCAGCAGGGGCTACAGAGCTGCCCCACAGCTACTGGGAACAGCCTCTAGTTTCCTGTGCCCTGCCCTGCCCTGCCCTGCCTCACCTCGCTCAGAATGACCCACACCGGTGAGTCTGTCTGGATGGAGAGGCGCAGCGCTTCCAGGGGACCGAAGGCGGGGTCCACCTCACCCTCGGCCACACCTTTGTAGAAGGAGCCTGGGGGAGGACAGCACTGAGAGCTTGCCCCAGGACCTCTGCTTGGTCCAGGCTCCCCCCCACCTCTGCCTGCCTGACCCCAAGTACCTATCTGGAGGTAGCCATCAGGGCTCCGCGGGTACCGGAGAGTGGCTGAGCGGCCCTCCTGCAGGGCCTCTTTGTCCGACTGAGGGCTCTGGGGGAAAAATCAAGGGGCTGAAGCCAGGGGCTGTGGGAGAGGCTGGCCCCAGGTCACAGCCGCACCCCGCCACACTCACATCAAAGGGCAGCACCTCCACAGAAGTGTTGAAGAGCTTGTCCTCCGGGTGCTCGATGTTCCCACTGCGGAAGAAGAACCTGCAGCCGGACAGGCCCATGAGCTGCTGCAGGAGGGTGGGGGGCGCCCAGCGGGGCAGAGGCCAGGCCTGGGCCTGGGTGGTGGGCCAGGCTCGGCTGTGCAAGGCAGCCAGGGCCTTCCTCACAGGCGCGATGGTGATGGGCAATGTCACTGAGCTCTTACGTCCTGCCTGACATAGTCTTTCCCAAGTAGCTGCTGTTACACACCCTACTCTTCAGATAAGGAAGCTGAGGCGTTGAGGAATTTGCTGGGGGTCACAGAAATGTGTGGCAAGGCCCATACCCTGGTAGCCACCCGGCCCCTCCTCCCAGGGGGCCTGTGGGTGCTGTCACTAACCGCTCAAGACGCAGTGGCTGGAAGAAGCGGAAGCGGATGAAGTCCCCCGCAGCAGGTGTGAAGGCCCAGAAGAAATCCTCGCGCAGGTAGGCCTTCTCCAGGGTGAAGTGCTGGTATGTCTTGAGGCTCGTGCTCACTTCTGCTGGGGGGTTCACATGCTCCTTCCGCAGTGCCTGCTTTCCAAAGTCCTTGTCCTGTAGTGCCGGAGGGACAGTGGTGCTCGAGTGGGGCCTGGACTTGCCCTGCCAACCCCTTGCCCCACCCCAGCCCAGTCTCTGCCTGTCTTCAGCCAGGCTCACGTGGGGCACAGCCCACCTTCAGTTTCTGAATCTTGCCCGCGAGTGAGGAGTGAGTGCCCACGTGCTGGAAGAGGGACGGCTTGAAGCGGATGCGGAGGTTGGCCTTCTGCCGGTCACAGTGCTTCTGTGGAAGGGGGGGCGACATTCCAGGTCTGAACTCACGCCCCGCCTTGGAGGACAGGGCCTTATCTTCTTGAGTCAGGAGCATGCCCGCAGACCCAGTCCATGCGGGAGGCCACCCTGCCTGTCTCTGTCAGCCCCTGCTCACCGCGTCCTTCTCAGGGTTGCAGACCTTCACCCACAGAATATGGTCCAGGAGCCAGTCGATGGGCTTGTCCCGGTAGAACATGAGGATGAACTCCACAATCAGGCTCAGGTCCAGCGACTTGAACATCTTCCCTGATGGGAAAAGCGGGGCAGAGGGGTGCTGAGTGGGCAGCTTGGCCCTGCCCTACTTCCTCGAAATCCCTATGGGAACCACTGGGGAGGGTCCCACAGCAAACCTTGTGGCCAGCTGCAGGCAGGTGTGACTCTGAGGGCAGGTGGGAACAGGCCAGGTGGGCTGCAGTGGCCACTCCAGGCAAAGGTTCCTAACACGACACTGCCAGGTGTGGGGTGTGGGGTGTGGGGCCCGGGGGTTATGATGGAGAAGCAGAGGAGGGTGGGGCTCTGTTCAGGTCAGTGGGGTGGGGGTGGGGACTCACCAATGAAGCCCAGCTGGGAGAACTCCAGGATCATCCAGTCCTCGGAGGGCTGCTGGAGTGCGAAGTTCTTCATGGTGCTCAGGTAGTTGGGCTTGGCCACTATGTCATCCTCCAGCTACACAGTAAGGGGCAGAGGGGACTCAGGACAGGCACAGGGCAGGGCAGCGTGCAGCCCCCAGGTCCAGCCAGGATTTGGGATCAGGGGGCAGAGCAGGGTGTCGATGCTGACCTGCACATAGTAGATGCCTTTGGACTGCGCGTACATCATAAGGAAGCAGTAATCGAGGTTCTGTTTGGTCCTCCACCTGTGGGCCAGGGGTAGGGACCCAGGAGCTTAGACCCCTCCTCCTCTGGTGTGGGTAGAACACCCCACCCCCATGCATAGGTCCATCCATTGGTCCTCCAATGGAGAAGCAGAGGCCCTGCAACCAACAGCCTGGGCTCTCAGCATTGCTGGGGGTACCGGAAGCAGGCAGTGCTAGTACCTGACTCTCTCCTTGGGATCCCCAAAGGACTCTCGGAGTCGGGAGAAGTCAGGGTAGAAGTGGGGGGAAGGGGAGATGACCTCCAGGAGCCCAGAATGGATCTCCGTGGGGAACCTGGGAGAGAGAAAGGCCCAGTGGTGTGTAGCCTCCAGAGCCTGGGGCAGGGACAGAGCGGAGCCAGCCAGACCCTCCCCTTTCTTAAGGCCCACTAGGCAGGTATCGCCCACACCATACCCGGCATACTGAGGCAATGGGGCTTGGGAGGGCTGGGCCACCTCTGCACACCCACGGCCTTTCAGCTACCAGGGGAAGCCCCCACCCCCAGAGGGTACCATCTTGTGGGGGGGCAGGAGTCTGCAAAGGGCCCCCCTTCCACCAGCTTGGTTGGCTGCCAGTACTCACAAGGCCTTGATGTTTTCCGTCACCAACGAGGTGTACTGTGGGTCAGTCTGTGGGGAGACCAAGCACCCTCCCTAAGTGGGACTGCCAGTGCAAAAGGCCCAGAAGAAGGGGCTTGGGGGAGGGGCCTGGGCTTCAAATGAGCCCCCACACAGAGGGAGTGAGTTCTCTATCCTGTGGGTGAGTATGGCTGGGCCTGGTGGCCACAGGACTCCCAGGAAAAGCCCTTTGGGGAGGTGGAGTCAGGGCACACTAGGTAAGTGGCATGTCCACGAGGGGACGCTAAAATGTTTCTTTCCTTTCAAATTTTTAAAGATTTTATTTATTTATTTTTAGAGAGAGAGGAAGGGAGGGAGAAAAAGAGGGAGAGAAACATCAGTGTGCCAGAGATACATCGATAGGTTGCCTTTTGCCTGCCCCCAACTGGGGAGCTGGCCTGAAACCCAGGCATGTCCACAGGCCAGCAGGCAATCCACTGAGCCACACCAGCCAGGGCTCTTCCCTTTTAACTTTTTATCTTGATAAATTCGTGAATGACAGTGACCCTCTGCTAGCCTTCCCCTCTGGGATGTTGCCCTGTTTCCATTTCTGCTCCTTGTTGTCTGGTGCACATGCCTCCTCTGAGTGCGTACGCCCCCCACCCACCCTGTGCCCGGCCCACTCGCCTCGGCGACCAGCACCACGATGACCGAGTCCTCCTTCTCCTGCGGACTCAGCTCCGAGATGAGCGAGTGCAGCGTGTCCGTCAGGTAGGAGTGCACCTCGCGCCGCACACTGGGGATGCCCATCACCACCGACACTGCAGGGACCGTGGGGCAGGTCAGGCACCACAGCTGACCGCCCTACCCCGTCCCTGGCCACTCCCAGCCCTGCCCCTACCTCCAGTGCGGCCCTGGCCCACGCGCACAGCTGGCTGCAGGCTGCTTTCCTTGGCCAGCAGGTGTGGCAGGTGGTGGAAGACAGTGGGCAGGTGCAGCACGTGCTTGTGCGAGATGTTCCACGGTTTCAGCCGTGGGTCCTCTGGGTGGATCAGGAAAGGACGGGTGAGACAGCAGGCCACCACCAGCTCCACCTCCCCTGTGCCTGGCTCGGGCCCTCACCGGTTAGTCGGCCCCAGGTGCGATTGCTGTCTCTGTCTCGCAGCGCCTGCCTCTCTGACACAGCCCGCTTGATCTCGTCCAGCACCAGGTTGAGCTCCTTGGAGCGCTTGAGGCTCTCTTGCTCAGCTGCGTGCAACCGGTCCCGCAGCGCCAGGAACTCACGCTGGTATACGTCCACCACATCGCCTGTGGGTGGTCCCCATGCTGTCACCAGGGGGCGCCCCATAGCTGACTCACAGTCCCCTTGAGGGTGCTAGCACACACATGTTTGTGCCCGTGCCCATGGGTGCTACAGACCAGGGGTCCCCAACCCCGGGGCCAGGGACCACTACTGGTTCATGGCCTATTAGGAACCAGGCCGCGCTGCAGAAGGTGAGCGGCGGGCAGGCGGGTGAGCTGGCGAAGTTTCATCTGTGCTTACAGACGCTCCCCATCGCTGGCATTGCGGCCTGAGCTCCGCCTCCCGTCGGATCACCGGTGGCGTAGATTCTCACAGGAGCGAGAACCCTGCTGTGAACTGCGCACGCGAGGGATTTAGGGTGCGCGCTCCAGGAAACAGAGTCTACGGGCTGAGGGCCAGAGGAGGAGCTGCGGCTGGGATGCGAGCGCTGGGGGCGGCTGCAAGCACAGACGGTCGTTAGCAGAGAGGTCTGACTGCACAAAGGCCGTGATAGATCAACTGCTTGCAGACTTGTATGAAAACCCTATCCATGAGTGGCAAGTGACAATTAGGCTGCACCTGGTGGCAGGCTGTAAAGCCACCCTCCCTCCCCTCCCCTGATCTATGGAAAAGTTGTCTTCCACGAAGGCAGTCCCTGGTGCCAAAAGGTAGGGGACCGCTGCTACAGACCAACTGCACCTGTTCTCATACCTGCCACATCCAAGCTCTCCGGGGTTGCACAGGGCACTCTGAAGTCACACTGACACTCCTGGGGGAGGAAAGCCTCCCCTGAGAGGACTAGTGCTCCCCAGTTCTCTCTCCCTGTCCCTGGTTTCTTTCTCCTTCCCTCTGAAGTGGGAGGGCTGCAGGGCCACCTTGGACCCTAGCTGGGGCATTCCTAAGCAGAGGCTGGAAGAGCCTCAGACGGAATCCTTTCCACCCAGTGGCTCTGAAAGACCCTTCTGGCTTCTCCTTGCAGCATCTGCTGCTTCCAGGGGGTGGTACAACCAAAGGTCCCATCCAGGGCACAAGGACCCAGTCCTTCCTCAGGGGCTTCTTAGCACCCAGCCTTGCCCCCGCCCTCCTCTCCCTGCCCTGCTTCACAGAGAGATTGCAGGCAGCCCCTGCCCAAGGCCTCTGGCATCGACACCCTCCCTGAGCTCCCCTTCCCATCCTCCACGTGGGACTGAGCCTGGACACAGGGTCTGTGACTGTGTGCCCTGGTGCCCACTCGTCATTCCTCATGGTCATCACTGGTTGCTCAATTCTGTGCTAGCCAGCACCTCTGGATTCCCTCGGTCTCCTGCCAGCCCCAGGGGTGGCTGCTCCTGTTCCAGCCCCAGCACTCAAATGAGCAGACGAAGCTGAGGAACTAGCCCAGGGTCACTCAGTGAGTCAGCTGCGGAGCCGGGCCAGCTCCAAAGGAGGCCTGCATGAGAGCTTCCAGCTGGGCGTCGTTGGGGTGCAGGGCGAGGAGCAGCACAGAAGTGGGGCTGCCTGACAGGGCAGAGGACTCCCCAGGGTGCCCGCACCTGGCCCCACTGGTCAGGCAGGCAGGGACGAGTGAGCAAGAGGAGACAGCAACAGCCCTCCCAGGCCCTGCTGGCCACCTCAGTCTCCCGATGTGTGCAGCTCCTTTCAGGCCTGGTTTCCGCCTTCCAGCCCAGGCAGCTCTTCTGTTCCTCAGTCTCTGGTGAGGTCACAGCCCCCAGAATGCCCTAGATGGTGTCACTGCCCACAGCCATGGGCACCAGGGGTCGCAGCCAAGGCAAGTTCAGTCACCTCAGGACACAGCTACTTCCGCAGCACTTCATACCCAGCTTGCTCTAACCTCCATCCCCACACCCAACCTACCAGGGAGAGCCCTGCCGTTGGGGGTGGGGGGTGGGGGGTGGCGGGGTGGCGGGGGACGACTCAGGTTACTGAATCTTCCAGGTTCCTTGCTGAGTTCCAAGGCCAGGTTACCCTGGAAATCTGAACCCCTGAACAGGAGCTGGCCATCCCCGATGCTGGTGGGGGAGGTGCTGAGGCCCAGCAGGAGGCAGTTCGGAGCTACTTGGACACCAGGACGTGGCAAGTGGCCTCCCTTCTGCCTAAGTCTCCAGCCATCTACCCCTTGGTCCCTGCCACCTCCCCCAGGGCAGTAGAGCGAGGAAGCCCTGCCCAAGGCAGCCCCCTGCAGGGGGTCCTTGGTGAAGCAAGGGGAATGTGAGGAAGCCTCCCCCATCCTGACTGCTGCCTCATCATCCTAACTCCCCCCTCTCTGATCTTTAAGTAGCGTGAGCTCAGTGCAACCTTAGTCTGTCCCAGGTGAACAGGCCAGGTGGGCAGCAGTACCCACTGCCACCCTGAATCACCCTGACCACCAAGGCCTGGATACAGCCTGCTCTGGACCCCAGCTGCCCTTCCCAGGGACCTCCCTCTGCCCAGGGCCTGAGCTTCTTCCCCCATTTACTAAGACTTGGTGATGGGCCCTGGGATTCCTGGGCCTGGCTTCTGCCCACACAGAGCCTTTTATCATTTCCCTGAACACTGCAGGCCCTGTCCCTAGCACCCTGCCCCTGCTCTGCCTATTGCCTGCAAGGTCCCTGGCCTGACCCTCATCCCTGGCGTTCAATCTTTCCTTGCCTCTCTAAGCCAGAACCTCAAACTCTGTGCATGCCTACCCAGGTGCTGAGCCCAGGTCAGAGCTCTACCAGGCCCTCGTGGCCTCCACAACTTTTCTGCTCTGAGTGGGTGGATGGAAGCGGTGAGTGAGCTGGGAAAACAGCTCAAATGATGGGAAGGGCAAAGGTTCGGGAGCCCCTGGTTTCTGGGGGCCAGGCAGGAGTTCCTGGGTGCTGGGGCTAAGGGGACCTGGCTTCTCCTTCCATCTATACCTTCCTCCCCAGGGAGGTGGCGTGGGGGACCTGGCCCCCAGTGCAGCTGGCTCCAGGGAAGGACTGCAGCTGTGGCCACTATTAGAGGTTTTCCCAACAGAAGGCAGAGTAACCAGGATACCTGAGGCCCATGGACCACAATCTTCCCTCTGGTCCCCTCTTGGCTGAAAAAACAGGCCTTGTGCCCCTTATTTAGGGAAGGGGAAACAGAGGCAGAGGGGCACAGGCTGGAACCCGGCCCAGGGAAGGTCTGCTGTTAACTGGCAGGCGGGGCAAGAGGTGGAGAGGGGGCAGGTGTTCACCTCCTCTCCAGGACTTGCACCCATCCTCCCAGTGGTCAGGAAGGGCACCCAGGCTCTGGCAGGGTAGCTCAGCTGGTTCCAGCGACCTCCTCACACGCCAAGGTTGCGGGTTCGGTCCCCAGTCAGGGCACGTGTGAGAAGCAACCAGTGAGAGCCTAAGTGGAGCAAGTCGGTGTTTCTGTCTCTCTCTCGCTCTCTCTCCCCCAGCCCCTTCCTTTCTCTCTTTAAAATCAATTAAAAACAAACAAACAAACACAAGGGTGTCCATTCCTGAAGTATAGGATGCTGGGATGCTAGGGAGTGCCGTGTGGCTGAAGCTGGCCCCCTGGGGGACCTGCTGTCCTCCGTGGGGACAGGCCTTCAGCACACCCTTGGCTGAGGGCTGGCAGAGCTGCTGCACAAACACGGTGCAGACTGACTGTGAAACCCACATCCAGGGCCTGTCTCGCCAAGGCCTACACATGCTTCCTGGCCCCGGGCTTCCAGGATGTCCCCTTCTCCTGCTGCTTCCTTGCTCTCTGGCTACCTGCCCACCTCCTCCCTTCCCCCACAGACCCAGGGTCCTCTGTCCTTACCCCAAGTATGGGTGCCTAGGCTCCCCACCTGCTGCACCCTGGAAGCCAGGGTGCAGTCTGGCCTCAGCCTGGTTTAGTCTGGCTTCCCCACTGGCTTAATAAGAATGAGCAGAGTCACATAAGAGCCCAGATTCAGGCTTTCTCTTGAGGCTGCCAAAGACCAGGCCCTGCCGTGCCCTCCAAAACAGTGATACCCCTCCTCACACCTCAGGCTCCTGGGAGTGCCCAGGGACAAGGAACCCTGCATCTGAGCTCCACCTTCCTTTGGCTGAGGGTGCTCTCATACTCTGCAGGCCCTCAGAGTACCAGCTTCCTCGATGTCCCCTTCAGGGACAGAGGGCCCTAAATGGAGCCCCTGGAGTCCCCTTCCTCCAGTGTTCTGGGCACTGGCTCCCCTGTGCCATCCAGGCCTCCAAACAAGGTGTCCTCATGGGGCTTGCGCTGTAGTCCTGATATCGGGCAGAGGGCCTGCGTCTGCCATAGGAGGCCCACGGACACTGCACCCTGGCCAAAGACGGGGTGCAGGGGCTCATCACCCCACTCACTGTCAGATGCAGCCCCACCTGGGCCCCCCTGCCACTCTGCTTGCACAGTCACTCTTCCAAGGGTTCAAAGTGCCCTCCTCCAGGTGACAGCCCCACCTAGAGACCTACAGAGAACTCTGCCCCAGGCCAGGCCTCCCTGTGCCAAGCCCTGGCCTCTACCCAAACAGGAGGGCTGTGCTAGGCTAGGTGGGGCAGGCAGGAGCAGGTGGGGGCTGTTGGGGCTTGGAGGGTCAGGAAGGCTCTAGCCCCTCCACCAGCCCTCCCCCTCCAGTCTCACATAAGGGACAGGGAAGCAGGAGGTAGGAGGCAGGCAGAGGGTCTGCTGGCCTCAGCCTGACCCTGCTTAGGCCTTGTGCAGGAAGGCCAGGAGGCAGGAAGGAAGCAGCTTTTCCTGGTGCCTCAGCATGGCCCCAGCCACCCCAACCAGCACCCAGTGACCACAGCCGGTGCTGGTGCCTGTCTCCCCACCTGTTTCCACCAAGTGTGCTGGCTGGATGCAGAGGGCCTGGATGGTGGGCTGGCCAGCTTGACCAAACCTCAGGTAGGGGGTGATGGCCCCATGACAGCGCACAAGTGAGCTAATGGGCACCTGGGGCTAGGCAGGCTGCTCATGAGGCCCTCCACACACTCCTGGGCAGCTGGCCCAGCAACCCACAAGGGCCTTGGGGAGCGGTTCTGGGGAGCGGATGTCATGGACCCCAGGGAGTGCCTGGCAGTGGGCTGGGGTGAAGAGTGGTGTGGGGTGGGGTAGAGGGTCACTGCCTGGATGTCTGGCTGTCCCCTGACACCTGTCTCAGGAACACAGTATCTACTCCTGCCCAGGTGCCTGGAACTGGTACCTTGGGAACCTCCTAGCACAGCCACTGCTGTGACCTTGTATCTCTGTCCCTCTCTGAGAATTCCTAGGTCCCCAGCTACTCAGTGGGAGCGACCACCCCTAGCATGGGCGTAACTGTGGTCATGGAGGCGGGTCCCAGCGCCTCACGGGGACCCCTGCGATGCCCCGGCCCCTCGGCCCAACGCGGGCCAGAAGAGAATTTCGTTATTCCGGCAGCAAACAAGTGGGGGCGAGGATGGGAGGGGCGTCCTCCCGCGCCGCCGGGCGGGGAAGGGCGCCCGCGTCGGCTTCCGGCCGCCTCCCGCGGCCACTGCCCGGACCCACTCGGCCGCGGGCGCCCAGGTGCGCCCAGGTGCGGGATGAGTCGCGGGGCGCGGAGAACTCACCTTTCTGGCCGCCGAGGGCCGCGTACCAGGAGAGCGAGAGGAAGGCGCACAGGCAGAGCAGCAGCAGCGTCAGGAAGGTGCCATTGCGGAGCCTCATCTCCTCCGGTGCGCGGCGGGCGCCGGCGGGGCCGAGGCCGCATGGCCCGGGGAGCCGGGGCCGGGGCGCGGGGCGGGGGTCCGCGTGGGGCCCCGGCCCCGGGGCAGGGCAGGGCGGGGCCCGGGGCCGGGCGGGGCCGTGAACGGCTCCTCCGGGGCGCGGGGCGCGGGTGCAGGGCCTTTCTCCGCAGCTGGGCCAGGCCGGGCTGGGCTGGGCTGGGCTGGGCTGGGCGGCGAGAGCCGCGGCCCGGCCTGGATCCGGGACCGCCGCGGAGTCGGCGGCGCAGGGCGGGGCGGCCCGGATTTAAAGGGGCCGCAGCACCCGCCGCCGCCGCCGCCGCCGCCGCCGCCGGCCCTGCGAGGAGGCGGGGTGGGGAGCCGCGCCCGGCTCGCAACAGCGGCCCCCGCGTAAGCTCGCCGAGCCGCTCTGGGTCCGGCCTCAGGTAGGACGAGGCGGTGCCTTCCCGAGTGCGGCGGCCCCGCTGAGGGGCAGGCAGCGCGCCCTTGTTCCCGCAACCTGAACCCCACCCCGCCCGATCCGATCCGACTCCCGCCTACTCGGGGATCCCCGGGCCTCCCCCCTGGGTCTGAGAAGGGTCTGGGCGGTGGGGGGAGGAAGGTATGGCTGGAGCTGGTGCGGCCTCCAGCCGGGGGACTCGGCGGAGTGGCCCTGCCTGCACCGACACCCACGGCTACCTCCCTTCCCAGGACCTTTCTCTGGTCGGCGGGATAAAGGCATGTTGGGACAGAAGATGCTCCTCCTTCGTAAAATGGGGACAGTGGGATATTTTCAGGAGTAAAGGGGCTGATCCATACAGGCGATGGGCACAGTCACTGGCCCAGAGCTGGGCTGGCCTCCCAGGTGCCCGGTGCAGAGGGGCTGGAAGCTGGCACAGCCGCAGGTGAAGCGCTCCCCGCGGGCCCCCAGCCGTCCAGCTCCTTCTCGCCCTTTACGGCATGGCGCTCACTTACACCTTCATTCGTGGGCCCACCCAGGTTTTCCCCAGTCCTCTGTGGAACTGGGAAGGGGACGAACCATAAAGGGGTTTAGTCCAACACAGGCTCAGGGCGGGCACCGGGGCCCTCAGCACCATCCCTCTAGTCTTGGCTCCTGGCGCTGGCTGCAATGGCCCTGAGGGCCCTGGGATGGGGGCTTTTGAGGACGGGCTCAGACTGGAAGATGCTGGGCATTTGTGCTTTCAGCCCAGGCCCACACCTGGGGCAAGATGGAAGTCTGGGAGCAGGTAGGACCTGGGCATTCGCCTCCGTAGAGACATTTCTGCCCAGAGCCCATAAGGCAGAGCCAGTGGCTGAGGGGGACAGGTGCCGGGGCCTGATTCAGTGCCTGGCCTCGTTCTCCTGCCGCGATCGGAGCGGGGAAAGCAGTGCTGCTCTCCCACTTGCTGATGAGCTGGATGGGCGAAGACTGGCCGGGTCGGAGCCTTCCGGAGGAAACCGGCTTGTTCCCAGTGCCTCTGTTTTCTCTGCCACCTTCTATTTGTAGCAAGGGATAAGATTTTTCATTTGGGCTGGAATACAAAGGGTTTATTTATTTATTTTTTAATGTGTATTGAAGTTTACAATGAGTTGATTTAAGGAAATTGAACCAGTAAAAATTAAGGAGATGGCATGTCAGTAACTAAAGTTTGGGAAGCTCACCTGAGTTCCCTCCCTGTCCACACTTTGGCTTTGGGGCAGGAGGAGCAGGGAGTGGGGCTCTGAGGGGGTGGAACTCTGCCCTGACCCCTAGAGACTGCAAGGCCTCTGTCAGAAATGGAACTGCTGTGGGCCTGGGTGGGGGGAGGGTGGTGAGGTCTGGAGTGATGGGAGAGGGGCTGGGGTGAGTTGACTTGGAGGGGTCATGACCCAAAACTGATGGCTGAGTTTGGGCAACCATAGGGGTCCAGGCAGTGGAGACTGAGGGCGGTCTTTCCAATCCCCCCAGCCATGCTGTTTCCTCCCCACTGCCCCAGCAGAATCCCAGAAGGGGGTCCTCTGGGGCACACACCCACTTAGGGGCTGAGAACAGGTCAGCACCAGGCTTGCCTGTCCCACCAGGACCGCACACTGAGGGCAAGGAGGACAGTGTGGTGCTGCCACCAGGAGGGGCTGGAGAGGGTGGCCATGGAGTGAGCAGAAGCCTAGGAGACTCTGTCCCCCAGGGCCTGCAGAAGTGGCATCACTGTGAGGGAAGGCCCACTGCATGCATGATTGGGCCCTGCGGTCCCTCCCGAAGCCGCTACACTCCCAGCTGTACCCTTTGGAAGAGCAGCAGTTAGCTGGCTCCTAGCCAGTTTCCCACGGCTCTCTGCGCCCGTACTGCAATGCAGCCCTCGGGGTCTGCCTGTACCCCGACTCCCTCTGGCACTTCTAGGCAGGTGAGCTCTGCCTGTCCTCCTGCCGCCCAGGATGGGGCGCCCCCTCACCCAGGGGTTCACCTTCTTTGCTGGGGACAGTGACACTGGCTCCCGCCCAGGAGGGAGAGTGGAGCCAGATGGGCACAGAAAGTCCTGCTTTCTCTCCCGACCGGGCTGTGGGCCTGCCTCCTTCGTTCTTCTTGCTTCCCACAAAGTGAAAATGCCTTTGAGTTGGGATTCCAAGCCAGCCCTCAGCCCACACTGCCTTCTGGAGATATTCTAGAGGACAGCCTCTAGAGGGGGCTGCTCCTTCCATCCTTCCTCCCGGTGCTTATTAACCTTTGGCCTAGGCAATCAGGGTTGGGGAGGTCTAAGAGCTGAGAAGAGAAAAATAAAATCTGTCTTTATTTTTTCTAACCTCTAACTGACCCTTGGTATTTCCTTGAGTTGCGAATGGAGGCAGCAAAATCCAGCAGAATTCGCAGTGCTTGGGGCTGTGACACAGCAGCCTCCTGGGCTTCCATCCCGCTGCAGGTGCTGCACCCACCGCTACCTGGCGTTGCTAGTGCTGATCGGTCCTACCTCTATATCTTGTAATGTGATGAGTTAATAAAGAATCACAGCTATTTCTATATTGTAACTTGGTGTTTTTATAATTTGGTATTTGCATTTCAGTATTAGCAGTCCTTTTGTAGTGCACTGTATTTTATGCATCTTAAAATATGGTTCTGCCCTGGCTGGTGTGGCTCAGTGGAGTGAGTGCCAGCCTACAAACCAAAGGGTCACTGGTTTAATTCCCAGTCAGAGCACATGCCTGGGTTGCCATCCAGGTCCCCAGTAGGGGGTGTGTGAGAGGTAACCACATATTTATGTTTCTCCCCCTTTCTTTCTCCCACCCTACCTCTCTCTCTAAAAATAACTTTTTAAAAAATCTGTAAAAAACAACAACAAAAAACACCCACGTTTCTAAGCAGAGATCCTCCATCTCTGCACGCTGAGGGTGTCTCTGGCACAGAGAGTTTGGAAGTCCTGCCTTGGCCTTACCTCATCCCTCTGCTGGCCCTACTTTCCTTGGATGCCTCTTCTCTTGTTCACACGTAACAAAGGTCCATGGGGCTCAGAAAAGCTCCCCCTAGAGGAAGTGACCCTGCCTGGAGGACAGAGGCCTGCCTCCCTGAGAAAAGGAGGTTAGCAGTCTCCCCAGGGGAGAGGTGGGGTTGCCTGGAAAAGGTGGCCAGGTGGTTCAGCATATGCAGATGTTTCGGCTGAAGGAACCCCCAGGCCAGCCAGAGTAGGGCTCAGTGAGAGGGGGTGCCAGAGGCAGACAGGATAGGGTAGAACACCAGTACCTTGCATGCCTTATCAGTGATTTGGGTTTTTACCCTTGGGGCTATGGGTAAAAGCAGGAAGAGGAGTGGGGGTTGCCCTGGGATTGATACAGTCAGATTTGCATTTTGAAATGATTACTTGGGCATAGAGAAGGGAGAGAGTAAGAGAGGAAGCAGGGAGACCAGTCAGGAGCTCTTGTAGGGAAAGGAGTCCAGAGTAAACCTCTGTGGCTTGAAAACTATTTTGAGCTGAAGGCATTTGAAAACAGGCTTTGTTCCTAACAATTCATTTGTCCCAAACCCCTCCCCAGGAGCAACCAGGGGATATTGATCTAATCACCCAGTAAAAGCTATCAGCCCTATTTCCCATCTGTCCCTCAGGGCCCATGTTTTCCTAGTCATTTGTTCCCCGTAAGTGCCTTTCTGCCCCTCCTCCCCCTCAGCTTCCCTTATTAAGTTGGTATTTAAGCCCCCAAATTCTAACTGCCCAGTATTTGAGTAAAAATCTGTTTTTGTTCTTGTTAATCTGTCTTATGTCAGTTTAATTCACAGTCCCTAACCACTGAACCCAAGAGGGCAGAGTGTTTCTGCCCCCACACAGGCATCTAGGAGAGAGATGGCCTGGAAAGGGGAGCGAGGTCAGAGATGAAGAGGTGGGTGCAGGACGATCTTAAGGAGACTGTGTATCACTGAGGTCAAGAGCACGGACTAACCCTGACTGGTGTGGCTCAGTGGGTTGGGTGTGGTTCGGCAAAGAGAAAAGTCACTGATTCAATTCCCCGTCAGGGCACATGCCTAGTTGCAGATTTGGTCCCCGGTCAGGGTGTGTTCTAGAGGCAGCCAGTCGATGTTTCTCTCTCACACCAATGTTCCTCTCCCTCTCTTCCTCCCTTCCTTCCCCTCTCTAAAAATAAATAAAATCTTAAAAAAAAGAAGAAGAAAGAGCATGGACTAGAAAGACAGCCTGCCTGGGTTCACAGTTGTGGCTCCACCCCTGTGTGACACCAGCTGTGTCTTTGTGCTAGTTACTTAATCCTTTCGGAGTCCATTCCCCAGGGGATAAGGTGCGGAGAATTATCCATTAGAACCGGCTTGACTAGAATGCTGTAATCACCCCAAACTCCTCTATGATTTAATAAAGGTGTATTTCTCACAGCTGTGCATCTCCAAGGGTCCCCTGGGGCTCTGCTCATGGGACCAGCCCAGGCTACAGGATTAGCCACCGGAACATCAAAAGCTTCACTGGCCAAGGGAAGGAGAGCTCCAGAAGATCCAGCATTGGCAAGTGAACAGGTGCTCGGACCTCTAAGTGACACTTGGCTCTTCCATCTCACGCCCTTGGCCAGAACTATAATCACATGGTCTCACTTCAAGGAAGCAAGTGAGTTAACATACATAAAATGTTCAGAAGGCTTCCTGGCACAAGGGAAGCACTACTTGAATGTTACTGCTGTTATTGGGATGTGTAGCTAACTGGAACTGGAGGACACGGTGTGGCCGCAGCTGACCCCACACTTCTGGCCTGTATTCTGGGAACCAGCACTGCCACTGTGACCCTGGGGCAGGCATGGCGTGTGGGCAAGTGGTGGTTCAGTACTCTTGGATTTAACTGACCAAGACCAAAAGCAGCTGGCTGAAGCCCTCTCATGATGCAGCCTCAGGCCTGCCGGGACCCAGGAGCTCAGGTGCTGAGATCAGGCCCGGGTCTCCGGCTCAGTGTGGGCCTGGCACACAGGCAGACTCCAGCTTCCAGGAGGCCCCAATGGGCATTTCATCTGCCAGCTTGGGTTACAGGTGAGGTGCAAGGGTGGGCTACAAGGCTCTGGTTGGCCAAACCTGGGTCTTGTGCCTGCCCCACCCTACCCACAATGGTAGGGGACAAATGTATCCCCAAAGGAAAATTTCCATCCAGAAAAGAGATGGCAGTTGAGCAGGGTGATGGGAATGGGGAACGTGCAGCAACTCTGGGAGGTGTAGCCAGGGGGCCTTTAAACCCCTTCCCTCACCAGAACTCCTGTCTGGGGAACCGCAGAGCGGACGGTGCTGGTTGGGGTGTGCAGGGCTGTTCCCTTCTCAGTAGCGCCAGCGTCCCTGGCACATTCCTTTAACAAGGTTGCAGTGGTGGCCGCCCTGCCAGCTTTGGGGTCTGGCCTCCAGCCCTATTTTTTCTCAGCTCAAGGCCTGCCAGAGGGTAACTGCTAGGTGCCAGGCAGGACAGGGTGCTGAGGACCCAGCCTCAGCTGCCAGGGCCTCCCCAGACCTCCCTTCACCTGGTCACTTGTACAGCCGGGCTGTACCCCCGTCCCACAGTCGCGCACCTGGAAGCCAACAGCCCACAGGGCAGCCCTAGGGAGCCTTGGCTGTTTGGCAGCGTGGTGCCGCAGGGGGCTTATCCGAGGAGGGCCCCTTGCTGTCCTGCCCGAGTGTCAGGATTACAGGGTAGGGGACACAAGACAGATCCTACATGTACACAACCCCCAGCCCCCTCCTCCCCGAACCTGGTACCTGAGCTCCCCATGCCCCAGACGAGGGAATACAGGTGGAGCAAAGGGGGTGCCCACAGCCCAGGGGCGCACAAGGATGTGCAGGAGCCGAGTCCAGGCCAGAGGGCGGAGCAAGAGAAGGGGAGGCAGGGGCCGGCATGGAAGAGACCTTGGAATAAGCCAGGGCTTAGATCTGGAAGCCACATGACTTTTCCAGAAAGTTTTTGATGGGAGGGGGAAGAGAGGAGGGACAGAGCCCCCAAACTTCTAGCCAAGGGAGAGCTGGGGTGTGGGGAGAGGCACCCTCTCACTGCTCAGCCTGGGACGCCGGCTCCCTGGAGTGTCACACTGACCTCTCTGCTGTCCGGCCTAGTTTGGGAGCCTGCCCCCATGGGAGCCACCTTTCCCACCCACCGCCAACCTTGTCCCACCCCCTCTCTTCCCCATGGGCCTGGAGCTGCTGTCGCCCAATCTGCCAGACCCAGGCGCGAGCTCTGCCCTGGGTGGCTGCACGGTCCCCTAGGGTGCCCCCCCCTTATGCTTCATGAGGGACCCTGTTCACTTTGGCCCGGCCACTTCCTCTAGGGCTGCACGCGTTTTCCAGGCCAGGCGAGCAGGGCTGGGGACTCGGCAGGAGGGGTCCCCAGCGCGGCCTGTGGGGCTGAGTGTCCCTGCCCACCTCGGGCACAGGGCTTTGTGACTCGTGTTTACAGACAGGGTCCCGCACCTGTCTCCCTTCCCTCGCTGGGCGTCGCTGTCGCCACCGCCCGAGGCACAGGGTTGTTGACGCTGCGCGGCACACCCCGAGCGCCCTCAGGGGGGCGCCGGCTGTCCCCCTCCCGGCCTAGTGGCGGCAATGGAGGACTGAAGGGAGCTTCCAGCCTCCAGCAGGCGCCCAGGAGGCCTCACAACTTGGTATCACCTAACTCTCTATCCACGAGTCTTCCTGGCTTTATTTCCCAGATGACTTGAACCACTTTTCTTTAAAAAGGCCCCACCCCCACCAGAGCCCTGACACCTTTTGGCTAGGCTGTAGGCTTTTGCAGGACAGGCTTAAAGGAGGTGATAGACATCGCCTGGAGATTTTCCCGAGGGGGTAGCAGCAGGAAAAGGCGCCTGGCAGGAGGAGGAGCCAGGAGAAAGTCACCAGCTGGACCGGTTAGGAACTGAGCAGGGGGTGTATCCCTCTGGCATGAGGGAGTGGAATCCAGGTCCCCAGCACAGTGTGACCTGGAGGCCACCCCACCCATGACCCTGTGCCCCCATGTGGAACAAACTACCCCTTGGGCCTGGGGTCTGAAGGAGCTTGATGTCTGTGATCCTCAGTATAGTGGCCTGTCTCCTGCTGGCCCAGCATCCACCTCTAGGCTTGGCTCCACATGCCAAAGAAAATATGCGTGGATCTTCAGTAAATCATTAGCAAGGGATGGGATTAGTTTTCGAAGGGAGGGAGGGGCACTGAGGAGGTAGTTACAATGCACCAGAGAGCAACAAACTAAATACGTGACTTCCTGCCACCCCTGCTCCCCAAGTCCCCTGGAAACTCTCCACTTGGGTCTCTTCCTGGCTCCCCGCCCTTTCACCACCACCTTGGCTGTAGTCTCCTTTCTGACATCCCCACCACCCAAGCTGATACCCCTAAAAGCAGCTAAACAACAGCTAGTACACCTAGGGAGTATAACCGGGGAGGGGGCACTCAAGGTCCTTCAGAAAAGCCAGCATCAATAAGCAGAGATAGGGATCAAATCTTTATAGGCGCTTTATTCAGATGGCTGGTGATCTGAGAAGACGGTGGGTTATGTGCCCTAACAGACCGTCTTCCCTTGAACTTTTAAAAGCAAGTTTATATGGGGGAAAGGTGAGAATTTGGGAGGGGGAAATTCCTAGGGGAGCGAGGATGTGCAGACCTGCTGTTTCTCATGGCAGGGGCAGCTGACGGGAGTCCCGCACCTTCTTCCCAAACTGGCTCCCTTTGTTCCGGTGTTATCTTTCCGTTTATTTTGGCATTCCTCTTCCCGGGACACCTGTGGTTCACGGCCAGGGAGGCTATGATTCTCTGGTCAAGGAGGAGAGGTCTGAACCATTTGCTCTCGCATCCTTGGTTAGAGGAGGTAAGGTTTGCGATTCACCAGCTGGCTGTCAGTTGCTCAAACTGTCTTGGTCTTGTTCAATTTTCTTGTCTGTTTTTTTGTGTCAGGTTTTGTCTTGTTTTGTTGTTTATTTGGTCTTAGTTTCCCACTGCACTTGTCTAGGAATTTTCCAAGACCATCCTGTCTCAGTTCTACTCCACCCCCCTCTCAAAGATGAGGAAACTGAAGTGGGTCATTTGCCCAAAGATGGCAGGGTGGTGGATAGTTGACCTGATTCAGGCACCAAGCTTCCTGCCCCCCACCCCCCAAGAGTGCATGCCATGTCCAGGAAGGTGAGGAGGGGGCCAGTGGGACCAGGGGAGGTTGGGGGAACTCCCTGAAGCCCAGGGAGGGGAAGGACAGCAGATGTCAGAAGGGGAACACAGAAGGGGACAGGGTCTAGTTGAGTCTGGCATCTATGATGCCAGCTCCCTGCTACCCTGGCATCTGCTGACTCTTTTGGCTCCCCAGGCCCTCAGAGACCCACAGCTGCTCCCCATCCCTGCCCCCTGGCTGCCTGGTGAGATGTTATCAGGGTTGGTGGCATAGGGGCTGGGGATCCCCCTGTTATGACAGCTAGTCATGGGATGCTGACTCACTGCCTCCTGACCACCTGACCAAGCCTAGGCTGGCTGAGAGGGCCCTGCCAGGGGGTTCCCCTGCCACAGCCTTGTTTACCTCTCCTGGCCTTGGGGGAGGGCGGGGGAAGGCCCTGTACTCCCAGCTGGGCATGCTGGAAAGGCCCTTCCCAATCCAGGACTGCTTCCCAAGGGAGGCCCTTTCCTATCCTGTTTCTCCCTGAGTTCTCCAACCCTTTCCGCAACCCCCACCGTACCAGACATTGCCAAATCCAGCCAGTCCTGCGGGCAGCCTGTTTCTGTCAAATGTTTGGACAGGCAGCTCCTTGAGCCCTTCCTGAAACCGGGTGCCATGGATCACGGGGCTTTCCTTGTGTACCCTCCACCCACTCAGCCGGGGACATTGCAGCACTAGGAGTGGGAAGCCAGGCTCTTGCCCAGTCTACAGGAGCTCGAGACTCCCCTGTACTGCTGAGTCACCCTCGGGCACATGTGGGCAGTGCAACCTCTGCCCAGTAGGTCCCTTCTCCGTCCCTGACCCATCTGCACGGCCGTGGGCAGAGGGTCACGTTCCCAAGCTCACAGTAGGGCGGCAGAGAGGGCCTGCCTCCGCAGGGCTGCCCGGAGCAGGGACAACGCACAGCATTGCCTGTCTGGAACGGGAACGTTCTGGGAAGCAGCCACGACTGTGGACTGGCCCCAGATGGGCTCCCCCAGGCAGTCCCTGTGAACCCGACTCATCGGGTTTCCCGCTCCCACCGTGACTTCGACTCAGCAGGCCTGGGCTTCTGCTCACAAGACCCCGCCTGGAGGCTTCGCAGAGTGACTACTGTTCCCTCTTCCTCTCCTCCCAGACCCCTTTCCTCCAGGCCCGGTAAACAGGTCACTTTTGTCACGTAAAGCCTGCTTTTTGGATCCTAGCTGTAAGGCGGTTGGTCT
Source organism: Macrotus californicus (assembly GCA_007922815.1). NCBI lineage: Eukaryota > Metazoa > Chordata > Mammalia > Chiroptera > Phyllostomidae > Macrotus > Macrotus californicus. The sequence goes on from VMDR010002818.1 coordinate 33,883, forward strand.
GACTAGTGGGCTGCCCATGAAGCCTGTTGGGACCCCCCCAGGTCCTTGGGCACCACCTGCTGAGCGGAACCCCCTAGCTGACGGGCGGGATCCCACAGGGAGGGTCTTGGCCGCAGTACACAGTCGGTGGCGAGGGAGGCTGCCGGAGGCCTCAGCGGGCCTCCCGCTGGGTGGGGGTGGGGTGCCTGTGCATTTTCAGCCCCTGGAAGCCCGATCTCCTAGGAAACGGGGACCTCCCCTGGAGCGCCTGCGGCGAGGCGCGCCCCTCAGCTTGGCCCGAGCTTCCCGGAGAAGGCGGGGCGCTGGGTGGGCAGCCGCCCGGGGCGCGGAGTGCTTCCTGTGGCTGGGGATGTCTAGAGTAGGCCAGCAGGGGCGGCCCCTCGGGAGCCAGTTTGTTCTGGTCGGCGGTGCCCGCCGGAGGCCTAGGAGCCTCCGGGCTTCGGGTCTCTACGGTCCCCCTCCCTCCTGCGTGGGGAACTCCGCAGTTCTGCTCCGAGGAGTCGCGGCCAGGCCCCGGCCTATGGCGGGAGCCCCGCGCGTCCTTTACCCCAGGGGCAGAGGCCCGAGTCCAGATCTAGGTGTCAGAGTGTGGGGCACTGTTTTGGGGTCTCTGGTGCACGAGGACCACTGAGGAGCGGGGTCGGAGAACGGGAGGCAGAGGTAGACCCGGAGGAGCACCGCGCGAGGGGCCGCGCCAGGGCAGCTCGCGCGTCGCGGCGCGAGCGGTGGGGGCGGGGCCAGGCGCGAGACCCCCGCCCTGGGGGCGGGGCTAGGCTTCCGGCGTCCTTACAAAAGCCGTTCACGGCGGGGGCGGCCCAGCTTTCCGGCGCGACTGCTGCTCTTCCAGCTAAGGCGATGGCGTCGCTCACCGTGAAGGCGTACCTTCTGGGCAAGGAGGACGCGGCCCGCGAGATCCGCCGCTTCAGCTTCTGCTTCAGCCCCGAGCCCGAGGCAGAGGCAGAGGCCGCGGTAGGCCCTGGACCCTGCGAGCGGCTGCTGAGCCGGGTGGCCGCCCTGTTCCCCGCGCTGCGTCCGGGCAGCTTCCTGGCGCACTACCGCGGTGAGCATGTCGGGCACCCTTGGGAGCGGCGCGGGGCCCTGAAGCAGGCCTGCCTGCGGGCAGGTGGCTGCCTGTTCGCTGTCGACAGGCTTGGTGACGTCTGCGGGGGTCTGCCCTGGCCGCACCCTGGGTGGGCGGAGACCCGCGTGGGTCCCCAGTGCAGCCTCAGGTGCCAGCCTAGTGACCAGGAGTGGTGACCAAGGCCGGCTCTTGCGGGACCAGGCACTGCCCGGCTCTCCCAGCGAGTCTCCGGCCTGGGGCGGAAGAGGCCTCCCCTCCCCCCGCCATGATGTTGCAGATCTTGGCGAGCGAGCGCTGGGGCGTCCTGCCGGCTGGCAGCGGGCACTGGGTGGTCAGGCAGACACTCAGGTTACACTGACGTCTTGCTGTCGAGTCTGGGCCTGCTAGCGCCGGGGGCGGGGGGTCCAGACCGTGCCCCGGAGAGCCTGGGCCAGCTGGAAGGAGCAGTGACGCGCGTAAACAAGGGTGGGGGTGCGGGTGCGGGGGACTCGGGCCGCGCGGCCCGGGCGGTTGGGGACAGACCGCAGGACGCCCAGGCCTGGCCGAGTCCAGACGCTGTCGCGCTGGCAGTGGGCAGAGGAGCAAGATCAAAACCTTCAGAGGGGTCGGCGCGGGACAGGAATCCAGGAACCAGCCCAGCGTCCTGACCGGTGGCTGCGAGGGGAGGGGAAGGGGAGGTATGGCGGGAGGGAGGCTGCGGCCAGGCGGGCCCCTGGGCGGGGTAGTGCCGGGACGTCCCTCCCGAGCACCGAGCACCGCCTGCTCAGGCCGGTTTGTTTTTTTTTGTAACAACTTGACTGAGCTGTAGTTCGCCTGCCTTACAGTTCACCGATTTAAAGCGTAGTCACTTTTAGCGCTACGGCTTTTAGCGTAGTGGCAAGTTCGTGCCACCACCTTATAAAGGAGCTCTGCCCTTCAGCCACCCTTCCATCCCCCCAACCCTAGGCACCCCATAAGCTACTCCTTTTCTCCGTGGATTTCCCTATCCCGGACGCCCGTGTAAACATGTAAATGTAAATATACAGCGTGTGGTCGTCCGGAACTGGCTTCTTGTACTGAACTCGTTGGCCCAGGTGCCAGTGCGTCGTCGTTTTCAGTTTTAGGGCACCAATACCTTTATTTTAACTAAGTTTTTAGTGCTTCACCTTTTTTTTTTTTTAAAGGTAGTTAAGACCATCAGTTTTTTTGTTTTTGTTTTTTTAAAATATTTTATTTATTTATTTTTAGAAAGAGGGTAAGGGAGAGAAAAAGAGGGAGAGAAACATCAGTGTGTGGTTGCTTCTCGCATATCCCCCTACTGAGGACCTCGACCGCAACCCAGGCATGTGCCCTGAATGGGAACTGAACCAGCAACTCTTTGGTTCGCAGGCTCATGCTCAACCCACTGAGCTATGCCAGCCAGGGCTGCTTCACCCTTTTTTTGCAGCCGAATCATCTTGGGTTGTGTGGACACACAACGTCCTGTTTATCTGTGGTTGTTTTCGCCCTTCCACACTGTCCCTGTTCTTTAGGGCCATGTTGCTTCTGGTGGCCCTCACAGCTGGCCCAGCCTGCAGGCCAGTGCTGTGGTGTGACCTGCACTGTGGCGCTTTGAAGCCACTTGAGTCAACATCAGAACCAGAGACACTGCACAGACCATAGATTGGGCTTTGCTGGGGGAGGGGGCACGCAGATGATTTCATCCTGTTTACACCCCTGAACCTCAGGAGGCCCTGGAGGGGCTTGGTTTCCCAGAGCAGGTCACAGGTGGGGGTCTCTCACAGCCAAAGATGGGCCTGGTTAGACGTGAGCGGAGGCAGCACCTGGGTGAAGGGGCAGCTGGCCTAGAGGCAGAGCAGCAGGGAGCCAGCTCCTACCTCGCATGGCCCTGCACACAGGTGCTCTGCCTCCTCCTTGTGCCCAGGGCCCAGGGTGGAGTATGCCTTCCAGGGAGCTGCAGAGTGAACGGCCAATCTGGCCTCAGTGCAGCTTCAGTGATAGCCCTCAAAGTGCTCATTCGGCACCGGCCTTGGCCCTTTTTGGCAGTCGTGTCCAGGTGAGAGGCCCTAGCTGCTCACGTGCCGTCTTTTACATAACCTAGATGAGGACGGGGACTTGGTTGCCTTTTCCAGTGATGAGGAACTGACAATGGCGATGTCCTATGTGAAGGATGACATCTTCCGTATTTACATTAAAGGTAAGGGGCTACCCTGGGGTGCAGCTAACCAGTAGCACCCCAGTAAAACTGGCCTGGTCAAGGTTATGGAGACCCCCTGCAGAGAGGAGAGGCACTGCGGGCGGTGTGGGCAGTGGCAGGACCGTCGCTGGGTTTGGCCTGAGAGAGGAGTCTGTGCCCGCCGCTGTGGGCGGGCAGAGGGTCTCGGGGCTCACTCTTGATTGTGTTCGGGCCAAATGCCATGGGCTGGGGGCAGCTTTGGGGGTGCTGTGGGGTCCACTTTATTTATTTAAGACGTTATTTATTTTTAGAGAGAGGGGAAGGTAGGGAGAAAGAGGGAGAGAAACGTCAGGCAGTTGCATTTTGCGTGCCCCAAACCAGGGACTGACCCCACAACCCAGGCGTGTGCCCTGGACGCTCAGCCCACTGCACCCTGCTGGTGAGGGCTGTGGGGCCCTGTGAGTGCAGGGCGAGGCCAGAGCAGTGGAGGCCTTGTTCCCGCTGCTTCCCTCCACTGGGCCCTGCGTGCCCAGTGATGTGCAGGGGCGCGGAACGTTCCGGCAGGCTCTCAGGTTGCTTTGTTGCTGTCCCTTGAACAACTGAATTCCACGTGGACTCAGGGTCTGGAGAGTGGGACCAGAGGCTGCTAATTGATAGTGGTGACAGCCCCGCAGTAGTGGCAAGGGGGAGACTTTGTGGGACCCTACCTCATGTCTCTCTGCCCTCCTACAGAGAGGAAGGAGTGTCGGCGGGACCACCGCCCACCATGTGCTCAGGAGGCACCCCGCAACATGGTGCACCCCAACGTGATCTGCGATGGCTGCAATGGCCCGGTGGTGGGGACCCGCTACAAATGCAGCGTCTGCCCTGACTACGACCTGTGCGCCAGCTGCGAGGGCAAGGGCGTGCACCAGGAGCACAGCAAGCTTGCCTTCCCCAGCCCTTTGGGGCTTCTCTCTGAGGTGATCAGGGCCTCCCTACTGGCCAGGGTGGGCGTGGGGTGGCAGGAGCCCCTGGACTCAGCACCACTTGCCCCTCCGCTTCCTTCTCCCAGGGCTTCTCTCACAGTCGCTGGCTCCGGAAGCTGAAACACGGGCACTTTGGATGGCCTGGCTGGGAAATGGGCCTCCCTGGGAACTGGAGCCCTCGTCCTCCTCGGGCGGGGGAAACTGGCTCCAACCCCGCAGCAGAATCCGGTGAGCCTGGGTCTGCTGGCTTCCGCAGGGCCGGGGGAAGGGCCGTAGAGCTGGAGGGCCTTCCCCAGGACCTGAAATCCCGCTGTGCCCGGTGCTGGGCTGGGCGCTTCTCTGCCTTCAGGTTATTTAATCCTCACCAAACCCTGCAGAGAGGAGTACTGTCTTTGTCGGGCACAGGTGCCTACGTGCCCAAGGCCACTAATTCACCTGCACTAAGTCTAGACTTGACCCCAGCTCAGCAACTTGGCCTCCAGCACCTGCGTCTCTGGAATGCGCTGTGTTCTCTTGTGTTAGCTCCTTGGAAAGTCAAGGCCAAATTAGGTCAAGTCTCTAAAGCCACAGTCACAAAGTTAAAAACCACACTTAGCTTGCGTTCTAGATTTTTGGATTCCGGTTTATTTTCTTACCGTGTCCTTTGATTCACCTCATCTTTTTGGACACAGGTGGGGACATTTGTTTGGTTTTGAGAGAATGATAGATCTAGGACATAGCTGATACTTTATACTGGGTGTATGGAGCCCCTTGCGGGTTCTGATCACCAGGATCACAGATGAAAGGGGGACAAGGAGGCCCAGGAGGTGGCCTGGAGTGGGAGGGAGAGAAAAGCACTGGGGTGCAGGCTGCCAGGAAAGGCCCCCAGGATGGAGGGCGCATGGGGTGAAGGTCATTGAGAAATGTGCCCCGAGTTAAACATCACTGTGTTTTGTTTTGTTTTTTTAATTCAAAGCTTCAGGTCCATCGGAGGACCCCAGTGTGAATTTCCTCAAGAATGTAGGGGAGAGTGTGGCAGCTGCCCTCAGCCCTCTGGGTAAGTGCTTGCCTGTCTGTCCTCTGATGCCAGCGAGGCCTTCCGGTAACTGGGTGTGCGAGTGGCTGCTGGTGGCTTTCACCCGAGATACTCAGAGGAATGGGGGCGCCCTTGAGACTGGTCAGGGTTGGTTGCCTCAAATCAGCCTTTGCCAGATGCGGTACCACAGTCTGCTCAAGGCTGGATTTCCTGACTCTTGACTCTTGAGCTTTGCACACGAGTGCGGGAGAATCAGCCGGCGTTCAGTGGGAGTGATCCCAGTCGGAAGGCTGGCCTGTCAGTTTCTGCCTGTATGGCCTTTGGGAGAAAAGCAGTCTACATTTTCTCATGTGAGTGAACAGTTAGTTGAGATGCCTTTTCTTTTTTCCTCCCTCTTTTTTACAGCTCTCAGCCTCTTGTGGTGCTGCCTGAGTGCCGAGTTTGTGCCGGTGCTGGGGAGCAGGGAGCGATGGGGGAAGGGGGTCTGTATGACACCCTGTTCCTAGTGCCACAGGTTCAGAGGAGGTCTCTGGGCGAGTGACAGGCATGACTTCTGAGGCTTGTAAAAGCACCCATTGCCTCCACTCGTCCGCATGTGGGTGCTAGGCCTTGTGGTGGCGAGTGTCAGTTTAAAAAGGTGACTTCGCCCTGGCTGGTGTGGCTCAGTGGATTGAGCACTGGACTGGGAACCAAAGGGTCACAGGTTCGATTCCCAGTCAGGGCACGTGCCTGGGCTGCAGGCCAGGTCCCCAGCAGGGGGTGTGCAAGAGGCAACCACACATTGATATTTCACTCCCTCTCTTTCGCCTTCCCTTCCCCTCTCTATAAAAATAAGTAAATAAAATCTTAAAAAATATATTTCAAAATAAATAAATAGATACATAAAAAGGTGACTTGGGGCTCCAGATTACCACGGACCCGCGATCTCGGACTGGAGGAGACTCGTTGTCGTGATTCCAGCGGAATCTCGGCGCTGCTGCCCCTGGAACAGCTCAGACCACCCCTGGTTTCTTTTTGTATTTTTAAGGATTCTATTTATTATATATTTTTATTTCTTACTTTTTAAAGGTTTTATTTATTTTTAGAGGGAAAGGAAAGGAGAGAGGGAGAGAAACCTCAATGTGTGGTTGCCTCTCGCGTGCCCCCTACTGGGGACCTGGCCTGCAGCCCAGGCCTGTGCCCTGACTGGGAGTTGAACCGGCGACCCTCTGGTTCACAGGCCAGCGCTCAATCCACTGAGCCGCACCAGCCAGGGCCACCCATGGTTTCCATATGAGAGTATAAGGCTTTTGAGAGGATGAAACAAACAAGTGATATTCCTAATGCTTTCCAGGGAGCATAAAACAGCGGTCAAGTAGCATCTGGGAGATTATCCGTGTTAAGCTTTGTCTGCTACTCATTTAAGACACGGTGAAGGTGAGTGAGGGATTGTGAGAGCTGGTCATCCACCAGAGCGGCTGGGATTAAGGGCCATGTGAACTGCCCTGTGGAAGACAGCATACCGTAGTTCTCAAGCTGGCTGGGCATCAGAGTCACCAACAAAGGCTGCTTCTCATTCATTGAATTTTAGAGACAGATGTGCACACACTGATTTGTTGCTCCACCTACTTTCGTTTTCATTGGTGGATTCTCGTTGGTGCCTTTGACTGGGGACTGAACCCTCAGTCTTGGTGTCTGGGGAAGATGCCCCCAGCAGCTGAGCACCCAGCCAGAGCCAAGGCTGTGTTTTGTTTTTAGATGTGTATTTAAGCGTATGGAAACTCTATTAACATTACCTCCTCTGAAGAATAGTTCTTCACTGAAAGAATGACTGAGACAACCTGGCCAGTCCCAAAAGCAAGTTGGGGTTCAGGGCGGGAACTCCACAACAGTGTGGTCCCCATGCACTTTCTGGGTGCCGGCATGTGGGTCTTGGGAAGGTGTGGGGGCTGTGTTTTGAAGGCTTCCCTGGGAACTCTGGGTCACACTTCCTGTCCATCATGGCACCATCTGAGCTTATGGTGTGTTCCTGAACTTGACCAGGATTCCCCACTCAGGACACCCGGGCACAATTTTGGAACTGCTCAGAAGTCTTTTGGGAGAAGGATAAAGGCCTTTTTGTATCTCAAGTTCAGTGGAGTTGCTTTCTGCCAACGAGGGAGGAGCCTACAAAGGGAGGAAAGTTTCAGTAAAATACGCCTTTGAGTAGCTTCATGGAGAGCCACCCGAGGAACTGGTTACATCCTGCTGTTGGAGTTACGTAGTTCGAGGGTGACTCACACTGCTGACTGCCCAGAAGGCACTGTTTCCAGAGCAGGGCTGACGGGAGTGAGCCAGCAGCACCTCCCAGAGGGCAGGCCGTGTGCACAGTGAGTCAGCCACTTGAGGACCCAAGGCCGTTTTCTGATGGCTGCTGTGTGAATTGGGTCTGCCAGGGCCCAGAACTGTTCTTGCTCGAGGTCGGTCACTGACACCTGGACGAGAAACAGCCTTCCTCCTCCCGAGGAGTTCCAGGCCCTGGCACGGCAGGGCGCAGGCTGTGGCACAGTCTTGTTCGCCCTGAAATCTCGGGTTAGTCCTCAAGCCGGAGGAGCCCTAGTTCCGCCATCTCTGATGCATTGATAGAAGTCGCGTCGTTTACCCACATGACAAAGTGAGGAGGGGCTTGGTCTCAATCTGTCTCCTCCCAGGTTTTCTGTCTGCGCCTTTTGTAATAAAGTTGGAGGCAAAGGAAAGGAGGGAACGACTGAGTGTGCAGATGAGGGCACTGGCAGTTAAACCTGCTCTTATCTCTGCCCCTCAGACTTTGCTAAAACAATACAAAAGGGATGACAGTTTCAAGCAACGTGGAAAAAGAGAAAGGGAAACTGATGCCGTCAAACTTGGAAAGATGGGGTATGGATGCGGGTGCGTTACTCCCCTGGAGGCTGCCAGCCAGGAAGGCCAGGGAACCAGGGTGTGGGTTGGAGACCCCAGTGAACGTCACACAGACTTCGGGGCCCTGCCCAGCCCTCTCGGGAGACCTGGAGCACTTGGTCTCAGTAAGCTTCCGCTGTAGAGGCAATGGGGACACAGGGCAGGGGGAGGCACCAACCTGAAATTGGGCACCATGAATGAGCGTTGGGCCCAGCAGGAGCTGGGGAGCTGGTGCTCAGGAGAGGCTGTATGTGCCAGAGTCGAGTCCTGTAGCCCTGCCATCTGGGATTCCGGCGCTTGGCTGGATTGGAAAAGCCGCTTGCTGGTGGAAGCTCGTGGCCCCATAGGGGGTGCTTCCTGTTGGCCTTTTGTTAGTGCCTCCCTAGGATCAGACCGCTGTGGGTTACCAGCCATTTGGGAAAACCTCCAAATAGAAGAAAGAAGGAATTTGGGGAAGGATATGTAATAGGGAAGAGAATGTTAACATCCTCAGTGAGAGGAAAAGAAAGTATTTGTATTCGTGAAAAAAATGGTAGAAGAACAACAAGGGAACAGAATGAGAAAGTTCTTGGAAATTTTTTAAAAAAGGCAAAAGGAAACTTCAAAAGAAGGCTTAGACTGTAAGCTCATATCAAGGAAACATTCCAAAGCAAAGCAGCAGGGAGAGGACCAGGGGTGGGAGGTCAGGGTGTAAGTCCAGGTTGGAGGGGCCCCGAGCGCATTGCACAGTGACCGAAAGGCCCCACCGCAGCTGCTGTCGCCAAGTGTCAGTCAGAGCCTTTGTCCTGAACTCAGGAGTCTAGGCTAGAATGGCCTTTGACCTGCCACTCATTCTGTATCCAGCCAACAGGTGTGGAGGCAGCACAGCATCGTCTGGTATGCAAAGGAGTTGATCTTTTTACCTGAGCCTGAAACCTGTCTGTGGCCAAAATGAAGACATAAACGCAGAGTAGAGAAACAGGCGGCCGCAAGCAGGACCTAACGGGAGGGAGACCGAGGGAGTTGCAGGGAGGAAAGGGAAGCTGGGCAGCTTGCAGAACGCACCTCTGGCTGGAGAGCGGCCGGCCAGGTCGGACCTCGAGGGCAGGACCCCAGGGTGATGGCCTCCAGGGGGAAACCGGAGCTGATGGGCATCTGGTCCACTGACCCCATGTAGAAAACTCCAGAGAACCTGTTGGAAGCTATAGGGAAAGGCAACAAGTTTTAAAAATGGGCATCGTTAATGCTACAAAAATAAAAACTCTCTAAAAGGACTTAAGTCCAGGTCTTGGTCCAGCAAAGAACAGTATAGTGGCATGCAAATTTCTTTTAACCAAAAATTGAGTTTTTGGAAAGACGGAGGGGAGGTAAGTGTTGATCAGAGGAAGAGACAGTAAACTTGAGCAGTCAGGACAGAAAAAGCAGTGGGGGTGAAAGTTGTCTCGGGGAGGCTGAGCTGGGGGGCGTGGATGGGTAGTCCTTTGAGAAATTAACTACAAACAGCACTGGTGACTGCTGCCCCCACCCCCGCCCCCACCCCCTCCCCAGCGTGTGCCTGGAATGGGAGGGACTGGAGGTGGCCAGGCCTACCAGCCTCGTGCGAACGTGCAGGCCTGTCCTGCCTGAACAGAATTCTAGTGTTTTAGCGTTTATATATGGGTTCTGCCTCGGTCAGCCCTGCACACAGCAGGTGCTGCCTGTGGTCCTCTATGCCAGGATGGGGGCATTCTGGCCACATGAGGTATTCAGTCACCGGTTTCTAGGGCCAGGCCCTGCCTGCTGTGCAGCTCTGTCCTTCATGGTTAGGGAAAACAAGGCCTCTTTCTGGGCTTACTGGCCCTGAGATTGACCTGGGATGTCAGCTGAGATAAATGTTTTTAAAAGCTGGAGGGAGGGAGAGAAAGGTGTACAGTAAGTTTTTCTAGAAGCCAAGATTTGGGTTCAGGATTTTGGGAGCAGGTCAGCCCTTGGGATCCTAAAGGTCAAAGAGGACCACCCACCTGCCTTCTGGCTGGCAGGCTCCATCCTGGCTGCCCGTGTGGTGGTGTGGCCCTGAGTAGTGGATGCTGGCATCCCCACTCTCCACGCTTGTGGGCTGAATGGGAAAGCGCTTTGTAAGCTGGCAGGGTTCCCCTCTGAGGATTGCGGGTTCTTCTTTACTCCTTGGTTTCTAGGCATCGAGGTGGACATTGACGTGGAGCACGGGGGGAAGAGAAGCCGCCTCACGCCAGCATCTGCAGGCAGTGCCAGTGCAGAGGGCAGGCGCAGCTCTTCTGACCCAAGCACACCGGATGGGGTCGTGGAAGGGCCCGTGCAGTCTCTGGCGGAGCAAATGGACAAGATAGCCCTGCAGTCTGGCGCACAGCCTGAGGCAAGCCCCTCCCACGTCTCCCAGCACCCCACCCGTGGCCCCTGCCCACACTCGCCTAGCCAGCTGAGGCAGGGCTCTGGCACAGAGTTGAGTCTGGCATTTGTCACTCTGTGACCCTTTACTAGAACTGTGTAGGGAAAAAGACCCAGTTCTGTGCCAGTCTGCCTGCACTCTCCCAGGGATTGCGGCTGTGCTCAGGGGAGTCTGGGTGCTCACGGGGGTTTGTTCCAGGAACAGATGGAGTCGGACAACTGCTCAGGAGAGGATGACTGGACTCACTTGTCTTCGAAAGAGGTGGACCCATCTACAGGTGAACTTCAGTCTCTGCAGATGCCGGACTCTGAGGGACCAAGCTCTCTGGACCCTTCCCAGGAAGGACCCACAGGGCTGAAGGAAGCTGCCGTGTACTCACACCTGCCACCAGGCAAGTGATTTCCAGCAGTTTTGTGCTTGTCCTTTTATTCAGAGCATCCTGTCTCCTGTCTTTAACAACCGAAAGTGACGTTCGTCACTGTGGGGCTTGTCTACTGACAGGAGAGAAAATTAAGGGTTGGTTCTGTCCTCGTGTGTGTCCCCTTGTGAGCACAGCTGGTTTCAGTGATTTCTAAAGCTCACCCCGCAGTTCTGAAGGCAGATGGGACGTAGTGGCAGCACTGGCTCTGGCACTGTTTCCTCATGGAGAGTGCCGACCTGACGGGGCCCAGCCGAGGCTCCTGAGGGAGCCGGGCAGGAAGCCCCCATGGGGAGCAGGTGGTGTGGGAAGCAATAGGGCTGAGTGGGGACTGTGGCAGCCGGAGACCACAGAACAGAAGAGGCAGCAGGTCTTCTGCTTGGTCCATTGGTGTCACCTCACAATGTTGCTGAAGACAATATTGAATAGAAAACACATCCGTGGGCCAAACGTGGCCCTTGGGGCCCCAGTGTCTCTCTTCTCTGCCTTTGAGCATGGAAGACCAAGTGTAGCCGATAGCCTAGAACAGTTTTCTCACTGTTACAGTGGGTGTCTAAAAGGTTAAGGCCTGTGACAACAGGTGAAATCCAAATTTCAGTGCCAATAAATACAAGTTTTATTGGAACACAGCATGCTCATTTGCTTATGTGTTGTCTGGCTGCTTTTATGATGTCACAGCAGAATGGAGAGCCTGCAAAGCAGGTTAAAATCTTTATTCCCTGGCCTTTTGCAGAGAAAGCTGGCCAGGCCCTGCAGGCGCTAGGTACTTGTGGCTGGACAGGATGTGCTGCCTGCGAGTCGCACTTGGGCCCAGCGAGACCCCCTCATGGCTTTTGTTCCCCTCTCTGGCAGAAGCTGACCCCCGGCTCATCGAGTCGCTCTCCCAGATGCTGTCCATGGGCTTCTCTGACGAAGGTGGCTGGCTCACCAGACTCCTGCAGACCAAGAATTACGACATTGGGGCTGCCCTGGACACCATCCAGTATTCAAAGCACCCACCGCCCTTGTGACACTTTGTGCTCGCCTGTAATCTGTCCCCTTTCTTGTCTCATAGTTGTGTTGAGCTAGCATAGAACCCCAGGCCTCAGCAAGGGCCAGTGTCTCTGCATTCTTTCAGAACCGGGGGTGGGATGCATGAAGCCATTTAGGGCAGTAGGACAAGTGTCATGAGGAGGGAGTCCCAAAAGTGCTGATGTCTGAAGAGCATTTCCCAGCGTCCCTTGGGTGCCTGGCTCTCACAGCCAGGGTGGGCCAGGACAGACCCCGGGGCAGAGCAAGGCTCTGCCCGCTGGAACCACACCAGCAGTGAGGGCACATCTTGGCTGACGGCCTTCTGCTTTTTCTGAAAATGACTAACAGTGCGCTGACCTGTAGTTGATTTTCTGCTAGAAACCTGATCTGCTCTGAGTTTAGCCGGAATATAGCCACCATCCTGCCGGGAAGGAGGCTGTCCTGGAGCCAGCCCCAGAGGGCAGGACAGCCCGGGACAGGCTTCATGTCTGGGGACAAGCAGGGCTGACGGGAACCTTTGTTGGTCACTGACCTCTGCCTGTTTCATAACCATTAACAGTTCTCGTTTCCAAACGTGACCCCTGCTTTTAAAGGAAGACTATCCCTTTGTAGCTATTCTGTTAGCATATTTGTAACTCACCTGTAATTAAACGGTACAAGCACTTTACTCAAAGATGTTGTAACGAGAGATGATCTGTTTGAAAGGCGTGTTTATTGTTGGTGCTCGGCAGTTGCCATAAATCCTCAGTCCCACTCATCAGAAACAGCGATGCAGACAGAGGTGTTGGGAAGGCTCCCGTAAGGGACACATCTACGTAGTAACACAGCAGCCTCAGTTCACAGAATGTCGTCGAAGTCCTCACCCGTGTCGAAAAGGTCACGCAGCCGCACAAGTTGTGACCCCTGTGCCCCTCTGACCAAGGGCTCACTCTCTGCGTGAGGGCCTGTGCCCCACAACTGCTCTGGGGTCACCCCGAAGGGCCTCTTGGGCCCACACATGGGAGTGTGTGTGGCCCCAGGAGGCTGGAATGCACTGGCTGTCCTGTTGATGCCCCTGTCCCTTGCGGTTTGAGCCCAGGGGGTCCCCTGCTTAGCCTGTGCTGCCCCAGCTGGCATGGGGTCCCTCTGCAGGGTTGTCAAGGGCTCTGTGTCCATGTGTGTGCTGTTCCCAGATGGCGGAAGGAATTGTACCCACTTAGAAGGTGTGGCTCTGACCGGCTGGGTGGCACACCAGGGCACCCCCCCAGGCCCAAGGCTCTCCCTGGTGTCCCAGTCCTCATGGCCACTCCCTCTGACCTTCCTGGACAGGCTGGCATGACCCTGCAGTGGAGACAAAAGCAGATAGCCACGTCCTCGGTTCAGACAAGTGCTGGCCAAACCAGATGCCACCCCCTCGTCTCCCTGTGGACTCTGGCTTCTCTGCGCTGTGCTGTCCACCAGCTAGCTCTCAGGCTGCAGGCCAGGGGCCTGCTGGGATTCTGACAGTTTGCCCAGGAGGGCGAGTGAGTGCCCCTAACCTCACTCCAAACCCTCTGCCAAACCCCAGGACCAGGCTGTCCCCGGAGGGAAGGTATGAAGTGACCAGTCATCTGGTGGGGACTTCAGACTCAGGTGAGGGAGGGCTTGGGAGGGCTGAGCTGGCGGAGACCCCCCCTCCTGCCTGCTCACTGCCAGGCCGATGGGAAGGTCTGGGACCAGGCTCCGGCCAGAGCTGGGGAGGTGGCTGCACAGAGGCCCCCATGGGCACGGCCGTGGTGCTAAGGCCTGGCCGACCTCACCCCAGGAACCAGATGCACTAGAAATGGAATAATTTGAAAGCGAAGGCAGGCGGGCCCCTGCCTCACCAGCACCGGGCAGTATGCAGGCGGTGCTGGTCTGTGGCACTGACTCAGCTCCGCCCTCACTGCGTCTTCGCTGACCTCATTCCTCACCTTCCAGGCAAAACAGGCTCATGGTGAGCATGAAATCCATGGTTGGGAGGCTCAGCCCAGGGACTGGCACCTCGGGAGCTGTCATTGTTACTCTCTAATTTGGAGTTGGGGCTACACCCTTACCTGGGTCACACAGCCAGCGACCAGCAGCAAGGTCTGGCCTCTGCCTCTTGCAGCCGGCCAGGCCAGCCTTGGTCTATGGTGGGGGGTGTCTAAGATGGGGCACCCAGCGAGTTCCTCTGCCCAGGCACCTGGGGCTCTTTTGACAGTGCAGAGCAAGGCCTGCGTCGTGGGGCCCTGAGAGAGCAGTGGGGTCTGCTAGGGTTGAGGCATCAAGAACACAAGCAGGTCCCGGAGTAAGAGGGCGCCTCTGTGCACAAGAGCACACCTGGGTCCAGGAAGCTGAGGGTGAACATGGTGCTGCAGAGACCAGGGCGGGCCCCACGCAGGAGTCGGTCTGCTGAAGGCACTCCACACAGAGTCCCAGCTCCAAAAAGCCCTACCTTGGTTGCCTCCAAGGCATCCAAAGGCCTGACAAGGAGGTAACAGTGAGAGGCCGAGTGCGGCAGGGCGCAGGCACGGCCAGAGAGGAGGAGTGGGTTTCAGAGACGGCCCGGTGGTGCGGGGGGGGGCGGGAGCTGCACTTGTCTGGGCCAGTAAGTCTCATACTTCCGCTGTCCACAAAACATGACAATTAAAAAGTCCTGTGTGTACTCAGCAGTCAGTGGGACTGGAAGGGAAATGCTGTCTTCAATCACCTACCTTCTGTGTCTTTAAGGTGACCTCAGAGTCCCCCAAGTCCTGGACGGCGGGGCTGTGTGGAGGCTGGACCGCACTCTGGCTCCACCTCCTGGCAGAGGGAAGTGCTGTCAGAACCCAGTCCCATCACCACAGAGCCACCTTGTCATCTGTGCCACTCGCTGGGGCTGCCACCCCATGCCAGTAACCACCCCCCTGGAACATCCAAGGCAGTCAGTCCGTTTCTCTGCTCCTGGCTGAGTTGCTAGAAAGTTCTTATTTTGAACTGAAATCTACCTCCCAGTAGCGCCTGCCCTGTAAGAGCCACCTGGATCTAGATGAGGGTACCCCAGAAAACTCACTACGTCTGGAGAAGACACCCGTACAAGTCAGGTCTTTCCTGCTCTCGGCCAAAAGCTTCCAGAGCTGTCAGCTACTCTGGCCACACTTCACTCTGTCAACTCTGCCCATGAAATAAATCCTTCCCTGCAGTCAGTGCAGTCCAGATGCTCAGAATTCAGGGAGTCTGGGGAAGGTGCCCATGGGGCGCCCTGCCCAGCCTTCACTGCTGCACCAGCAGCGCTGGGCGCCCGGCCAGGCCAAGGGGGGCCCGGCAGTGACGAGCCGGCTCTCGAGGCTGGCCTCTACCAGCCGCTGCTCAGCCCCCATCCTGGGGCCAGTGTAGGCACGTGCTGGCTTGGTGACTCACCTTTTTCTAGGCAGGCTGGTCCCAGAGGGAGCATCTGCCTTTTCCACTGTGGATGAGGACCATCTGCTAAAACGCACTGCTCCTGGCAGTCCCAGCTCTTCAGACCCCCTTTCCAGGTACTTCCGCCAGCGGTTCCTGGACGGCTGAGGTTCTTCCTACCAGATTAGGAAGTGAATTTATTCTCCAAGTTGGAAAGCAGGCACTTCTACTGAAAATCCCCAGCCAAGTCTGAGGCCCCCAGATCTCAGGACCCCACCTCCAGGGAAGGCCTGTGGCAGGGCACAGCGCTCCACAGGCCATGGGTCTGGATGCATCGATGGTGCCACCCTGCTCCCTCCCTCAAGCTCCTATACACACCACCCAGCCACACCGTTTGAGCACCTCTGTGACCAGGCACCTGGGCAGAACTGAACATGAGCCCCGCTGTCAGGCTCGGGCTGGAGAGAGGGTACACGGAAACTCAGGGTCTTCACAACCACATCTGCTCTACCCGGGGTGTGCCCAGGGCACAGAGGGAAGGGTAGAAACACAAGGAGGTGAAGTGCAAGCTGAGTTCAGAGTTCTCTAAGCAGACAGAAGAGTGTCGGAATTATCTGTACACAGCGGTCTCTACCCTGACAGAGGGGACAGGTTCATTCATTTTTGTGTTCCTTGTAGTTTCAAGCCAAGTGCCTGTCATTCAGTAGCTTCAGCAGGTGTTTACCGAACACATGACTGAGGAATGACTAAATGGACCCGGGCTGACGGTGCTGGCTTACCTGTGCACTCACGTGCTCAGCCGGCCCAGGACCTGCACCTCTCTCTCCATCGGCACTCACAGGCTCTTCCGGAGACCTTCGGGAAAGATTACACATACCCTTTGTAAAATGACCAGGAAAATGAAGGACAGGAAGGTGGGAAAAACAGGAAGCAGGGACTTGCTAAGGAATACCAAAGACTTCTCGGGGATCTCCCTGACTCAGCTCTGCGGTTTTGATGTGACTCGGTAACCTTCTGGCAGTTCACAGGGCCTGACCTGAAGCACTGTTTCTCCCTGGACTTAGGCTGGCTGAGCACCCCCACTGACAGGAAGAGACGCAGGCACGGGGGCGATGCTTCACCTGGAGAGACCGTAGCTTGCGTCCTGGTTTTGCCAATGACTGGCCGTCAGCGACAGTGTGACTTCGGGGTTAGTGCTGTTTGCTCATCCACAAATGGGGACAGTCTTGTGTGGGTGGTTGGGAGGGTAAACAAGGCATGTGTCCATGGGACACCACGCCTGCCTGTGGCCTGGACACAGGGACTAACGTCATCTGAACTCCTGCAGTGCTGAGTCCTCCAGTCGGCAGGGGAGAGGTCCCCATCACACGGGGCCACACGAGAGCCTTCACAGTTGCATTGTGCCTCCACCACCGCAAGAGAGGAGAGGCGTTTTCCTGAGCCTGACGTGTCCTCAGGGACAGCAGGGCTCCTCTGCCCCGTGAAGAGGAGCGAGGAGCCTGAGCATCCAGGGAAAGGTGCTGTGCAAAGGCCGGAGGTTAGAGCCAAAGCCACCCCAGCCATGTCAGACAGGGCTGTTACATCACGTGATCTAAACAGAACCCCCAACTCCCCAAACTCTGGCAAATGTGGGCACCTTGACTTCAGTTTGTTCATCTGTGAAAAGCAGTGACCTTCCCAGGGCAATTACAGCGAAGTGAGATCAGGCACATGAAACCCTACCCTGCACACGGTCGCCCTCCAGCGTGCCACCAGGTCTAGTGGCTGTTACCCAGAACCCCACTCTCAGTGCTCTGAAGACTCCACTCGGTCTTCCTGCTTCTAACGTTACCCCCAAGAACTTGGGTGTCTAGTGTTCCTTTAGAGATGATCTTGCTTCTCTCCAGCTACTTTCCAGCTCTCGCTTGTGCCTTCCGTGCTCTCCAATTTCACTATGCTGTGTCTAAGGCAGATATTCTTAACTTTTAAAGTTACCTTATTGATGGAGGTGGGAGGGGGTATGTGGGGATAAATGTTGATGGAAAAAATAAAAAATTACCTTATTGAGGTATAATTAATATACAAGGACTGTCCGGAAAAAGTCTAGCCATTGTTAATATAACAAGAACAGTTTGCACGACATCAGCGTGACCTGGCAGCCAAGGCGAGTAGACTGGAATGCGCATGTGTGAACAATGACGACCACCGTACGAGTCAGTGGGAGCGGCAGACGCCATTGAGCGAGGTGTGTGCTGTGCAGCCGTTGCATTCAGAATGAGCGAGTGAGCAGAGCAACAAACATGCCTGCTCGTGCATCACGTCTCGTGCAGAGTATTTTTAGCGAAACATCAAATCGCCCAGGTGACTTAGCTCACCTACAATTTAGATTTGGTGTCCTGCAACTTCTGGCTTTTCCTAAAACTAAAATCACCTTTAAAAGGGAGGAGATTTCAGACCACTGATGGGATTCAGGAAAATATGATGGGGCAGCTCCTGGTGACTGGGAGAACTGTGTGAGGTCCCAAGGTGCCTACTTTGAAGGGGACTGAGGTGTCATTGTCCTGTGTACAATGTTTCCTGTATCTTCTTCAATAAATGTATTTTTCATATTACATGGCCTGATACCTTCTGGACAGACCTCGTACACTAAAATATAGCCATTTATGTGTATAGTTACTAAGTTTTGATAAATTATACCTTTGAAACTATCATCCCAATGAAGACATAGAAAAAAATTGTATTGAGATACAGTTGACAACACATAGAAAATTTTCATCACCCCAAATTCCCCTTCTGTGTCTTTGCTGGAATCCCTCCTTCCCAGAAAACAGCTGACCCTGTACTGTGGCCTTTTGTGCCCGGCTTCTTTCACTTGGTGCCCTTGTTTCCGAGTGGTACCCACTGTGCGCACGCACCACGGTTTGTTTATTTACTCACCTCCTGATGTCGCTACGTGCCCGCCCACCACCAGCACCGCACTGTCTTGACTGCTGTGGCATCGCAGTAAATCAGGCCATGTAAGTCCTCCGACTTTGTTCTCATCAAATTTGTCTCAGCAATTCTAGGTCCTGTGCATTTGTACATAGATTTTACGGTCAGTCTGTCGATTTCTAAACCCCAGGCTGCTGGAGGTTTGGGTTGGCTCTGCGACTGATTCAGGATGAAGTGCCATCTCAACGATGCTGCGTTTCCTGGTCCACGAACACGCCGTGTCTCTTCGTGGATTTACACCCTCTCTAACTTCTCTTTGTGACCTTGTACTGCTTTTACTGAGCAAATCTTACACAGGTTTGGTATATTTATGTCTGGGAATTTCATTTTTTGATGCTATTATTAATAATACTTAAACAATCATTTTCCAATGGTTTCCTGCATTTATATAAAGATAAAATTTAATGTTGTGCGACATGTTGATGTTGTACCCTTGTGATCTTGCTAAATTAACTATTAGCTCTAGTTGCTTTTTGTGTAGGTTCATCAGGGTTTCTTACATCCATGATGTCTTTGTCCAGTTTGAGATTTACTGTGTTTCCTGCATCTAAGCATGTAAATCTTTGATTCTGGAAAATGCTCCATCCTTTCTCTGCGAATATTGCCTTTGCCCGATTCTTTTTATTCTTGCTGGGACTCTTCTTTGTATCCGCCATGTCTTCCAACTCCTATTTTCCACCTTTTTATCTTTCTGGGCTGCACTGTGAATAATTTCTTCAGGCTTATCTTCCATTTTACAAATCCTATCTTCCACTGCACTTGATCTATTTAGCCTGTCATCTACACTTTTATTTGCAATGAGTATTCTTTGCATTTCTACACTCTTTGGTTCTCTTTTCAGAACTACTCAGTTATTTCTTAAAGGCTCTTGCTCCAATGCCCAACTTTCTTATTCCATGAAATAATGAACACACATTATTATGAATTCTGAAGTCTTTGTGGGTCTGATTTTCCAGCCTGTTGTTCTGCTGTTTTCGCTCATGGGGCGTGATTCGTTGAGTGTCTGATTGTTAACTTTGAGTACACAGTCCTTGGAACGCTGTCTGCGGGGATGCCCTCCCGCCTGGACTGACCATGCTGCTTCAGAGAGACGCGGCACCGATCCTGGCTTTCTGAGACTGTCCGGAAATGAATTCTCAGCTTAAAGCTTTCACATAGTGCTTAGAATAGGCTGAAAAGACACGTGGCAGCTCCCTTGTGCTGATACAATCCTGGAACAACATTTCCCCTCTTTAGCCAATGTCAAGGACCCCCAGGCTTGGCTCCCTGAGGCCGAAGGGGTGCGTTTCTTGGGGGATTCGGCTTTCTGTGGCGCCTCCTGCTGATCTTCCACCCCGAGTGAGCGCCAGGCTTCGCTGTCCCCACTCCCCGCACGCCTACCGCCAGGATGCTCCAGCACCCGGCTTCACCCCCTCACAGCCCACACGCTTATTCCCTGGAACACGCCTTTTGCTTCGTCTTTGACCCCTGGTAGTGATTTACTTCCTTGTCATCTCATCAGTGCCTTTAACGCAGTGTAGCTGGTATTTTTAATTATTTTCTAGCTGACCCCTGCACAGTAGGCCATCCATTCTGAAGGCGCCTGGTTTTCAAAGCTCACTTACTCTCGGTGGGAAGATTATCCAGGGCGCCTACTCACCGCACGGGAAGACCTGGACCTCTGGGACAGGGGTCCCCAACCCCTGGCCACGGACCAGCAAGCCCATGAAGCTCACCTGAGGGGGCTGCTGCAGGCCCCCCCCTCCCCACGGGGTCCCCGGCCACTGGAGAGAGCAGTGCACGGCAGCACACCCCTCTCAACTGCTGCACCTGCGTGGTGTGTCCAAGAGCTGGCCCTGCAGCAGATTCAATTTTTGGACATGGCGTCTACAGTCGGCACCAGAGCCCTCGCCGTAAGCCTGAGAAACAAACACACAAATACTACGTTTAAAAAGTGCTAAGAGGATGCTGAGATGCACCCAAGGGAGGTAAAGCCGCGCTTCGCAAGTCCCCGGCGCCTGCAACGCTGTGCAGGGATCTGCGCCTGACTGCTGCTCCTGGAGTGACTTACACACCTGCAGTCTCGGGCGACTAGAGGGGTCGGTCTATCTGGCTGCCCGCTGGACCCCACCTCGATATATCAAAGCGAACTGTCCCAAACCCTGCCCCAATGGTTAACGGACATAAGAAATTCAGAAGCCATACAAATTGTTAAAATGAAATAATATCCCTCACTGATAATCAAAGGAATACCAATTAAAATGATACTTTTTTTCCATGTAGCTGTTACTCGTGTGTTCAATAAATATTTATTGAGCGCCTATTAAGTTCAACAACATGGATGGACCTAGAGAATATTACACTCAGTGGAATTGGGTCAAGAGAGACAAAGACAAATGTATGTGACTTAGTTTTTATGCGGAACCTAAAAAAACAAAATAAATGAACAAACAAACCCACAGATGCAGGGAACAGACGGCTGGTTACCAGAGAGGAGGGAGGCTGGGTGGAGAGGTGCGGGGCTGAGAGGCACAGGCTGGCAGAGGGAAGAGTCCCGCTGCCCTAAGTGCAGCCCAGGGAATGCGTCCAGCAATGCTGGAACGTGATGGGTGGTGCCGGGGCGGGACTAGATGCCTCTGGGGGGACCAGCGTTTAAGTTATGTCTAGCCACTGTGTTATACACCTGAAATTAATGTAATATTCAATGTCAACTGTCATTAAAAAAATAAATTTATCAAGAAGAGAGAGATGGGGGTGGCTGGGGGAAAAGCAGGGTTGGGAGTGGGGAAGATGGGAAAACTAGCAGAGGACGGAGAGAAACACAGCCGGGAGGGCAGGAAAGCCAGGAGCACGGCGACTGGACCCGAGTGAAGGTTTTGAGGAGGAGGAAGTGACCGAGTGTGACAGAGGCCACCAGGAGTCTGGTCGGCTGAGCACTGCATGCCCCCCGCTGTTTCCCGCAGGTGGAGATCACTGCTGACTAGGACAGCCATGTGAGTGGCCCTGGCAGGACAGGGCTCCCTTTGGGCACAAGTTCAGGTGAGGATGAAAGGGGAGGAAGTGGCAGGGACAGAAAGCTTAAAAAGGATGGGAAGCCACACCTGGCATCACCAGCAGGACGTGCACTCCTGCGTGGCAGAGGCCCCTGGCTGAGCACTAAGACGCCTTCCCCTGTCTGGGCACAAACTAGGCTCCATTTCCAGTCTTCCTTGTGGTCGGGTGTGGCCGTGACACTAGGTTCTTCCCAGCGGACTGTGCGTCACTCCCAGGCCCGGCCCCTGAAAGCTCCCCGTAGCTCCTCCTTGCTGTGGTAGGCCTCCGGGAAAAACAGCACCTCAAGACAACGGGAGCCTGGGTCCCCGAAGGGCCATGCCATGGACAGCGGCCCTGCCGACTTCAACCCCTCCCAGGTCTGTTCTACGAGCAAGAGAATCAGCTGCTCCCATGTCTAACCCCCTGGTTTTGGTGTCCACCTCTCACTGCAGCCTAGTCACCCCCAAGCCACAGCCCACTGCACGTGCATGGAGGTGGCGAGCGGGCAGCATGGCCCCTGGGGGAGAGCTCAGAGATACAGGCCGGCACTTAAACAAGCAGCGGCCCTCTGACCCGGCTGTTTGCCTGGCTTGGGGCGGGGCAGCGGGGGCGGGCGGGGGCCTAGACAGCTCCCCTTGCAGACTGATGGTCCCTGCTCCGGCCCATCCCCAGCTGCCTGGCCTGGAGGCGGGCATTTGAGTCAGCAGGGCCAATCGGATCACTTTTGCCAGGAGTTGAGGACCGCAGGGAGACCCTGTGGTCTGTGAGTGAGGCCTGCACTGTGAACCTTCTCGGGGGAGAGAGGCAGAGGGAGGGAAAAGACGGTGCCTGCCAGTCAGCAGCTGTGCACCTGCATTGAAAAGATATCCTCTGAAACAGAAACTTAACTTCTAGAACTTGTCCCCAGTAAGGAATTGGTCAAGTGAAGAAAAGGTGTTTGTAGGACGCTTCACTGCAGAGTCATTCATCACAGTAAAAACCAAAATCGACACAAACACCATCGACGTGAGACTGGTCATTTACTTACTCAACACACATTGACTGAGCACTTTCCGCGGGTCGGGCACTACGCCTGGTGCCGAGGACACCACTCAGTCACACCAGCAAAGGCTCTGCTCAAGGGGAACTTCCAGTCTGCGACGGACAACGCTCCCGTACACACGGTGACATAACTGCCTCCCTCCCTTCTTTTAGGAGATTCCGTTTATTTATTCAGAGAGAGGGGAAGGGAAGGAGAGAGGGTGAGAAACACCGATGCAAGAGAGAAAGAGTGAATGGTGCCGCTTTACCACCCCAACCTGCAACCAAACCCATAACCCTGACCGGGAATAGAACAGGGGGCCTTTCACATTGTGGACCACGCCCAGCCAACTGAGCCACACAGATCAGGGCCACTTCGACATCATTCCCAATCAGCATAACGAGAATGGCCAGCTGAACTCCAGCAAAAGGCACAAAGGCCCTGGCAGGGGAGCAGCTCTGGACTGCTTCCACACTCGAAGGAAAGGTCCCCACGGCTGAGGGAGTGGTGAGATGAGGCTGGAGCTGGTAGAGGGGGGCTTGCTGAGGAAAGACCGCAGGACAGCTAGGGACGTTAAAGAGATTGGGCGGGTCAGCAGGTGTGGGCCTGCAGAGAATCCTCATGTCCAGTGAAAAAATGGGCCAGGTAAGAGCATGTAGAACTTGGTCCCTTCAGCCCACATCCTCATCAGCCCGGCATCTCTTGACCATCTCCGCACCCCGAGCACCGCCCCGCCTCCCGCAACCACCGACAGCTGTCTGCCACTGCCAGCTGGGTCTAACTCTGTCATCTCTTTGCAGGCCCCTGCACTTTCTTTCATTGTGCCCAGTCTAGTCTTATTTATTTTTAAATTTGTATTGATCTTAGAGAGGAAGGGAGGAGAGAGAGAGAGAAACTTTGACTCATTGTTATTTGTTGTTCCCACCAACCTATGCATTCACTGGCTAAGTCTTACATGCGCCCTGACCAGGATCAAACCCACAACCTTGGTGTATCTCCAAGCCAACTGAGTTACCTGGCCAGGGCCAGTATAGGGTTTTTTCTTCCTTTTAAATCCTCACTCGAGCATACGTTTATTGATTTTAGAGAGAGAGGAGGGGAGGAGAAACATCGATCCCGAGTGTGCCCCAGGGCCAGGCTAGTTTTAGATTGTGCGTGCATGCGCATGTTCATTAGTTTCTCTCTCCCTTCCACAGGAGCAGGCCTTTGAGGGCAAAAACGACAACACTGGCACTAAAAGGTGCTCAATAAATGCTTGCTGAAGGAATAAACAGTTGAAGGTACCTTTCCAGTTCCTGCTCCGTTCATTTCACTTACTGGAGGGACAGGAGCCTAGGGTGCAGGGGCTCTTTCTGCATTTAGTGGACTTGATCTCAATAGCAAAATGCTGGGACTCCGTGAGCAGCAGACTTCCTCAGGGCTTGGGCCAACCTGCTTTCCTGGCATGGGTATTAGATGCCCTGTTTCTTTCTTTCTTTTTTTTAAAGATTTTATTTATTTATTTTTAGAGAGAGAGGAAGGGGAGGAGAAAGAGAGAGAAACATCAAAGTGTGGTTGCCTCCCACATGCCCCCAACTGGGGACCTGGCCCGCAACCCAGGCATGTGCCCTGACCGGGGATTGAACTGGCAACACCCCACCCCAGTTTACAGCCCAGCACTCAATCCACTGAGCAACACCAGCCAGGGCCAGATGCCCTGTTTCTTAGGACTCACCCGCAAAAATGACTGCTGCTCTCCACAGACTTTGCATGTCCATTTGAGACTCTTTTTCACCTACAATGAGATTTCGGAAACGTAGCTTTGATATTATTTAAAACAGGTATAACTGGATCAAAAAATAATTTTAAAAGGTCAATGAGAAAAAATCAAGAGTCCCAAAACAAACCAACACACGCACAAAAACTTAGTGTATCGTAAAGGCGAGGGAAGAACAGACTGTCACTCAGCGGGGCTGGGAAAGGTAGCTATTTACGTGTAACGAAATCAGAAATAACTCCGTAACATTTAATTCTGATTCTTGACAAACCTAACTAGGTGGGTTCTCAGCATGAAAACATACCTTATTCCCAGCTCTGAAGCTGCACAATCAGTACCAGCATCTCCACAAAAGCCAAAACACGCCAAGGATCTCCACTATTTACCATTTCTTCCTGAATGTTTAACCAGTGGAATTTTTAAAGAGAAGGTAATAAAAGGTATAAAAATTGGAAAGGAGAAAAAAGAAAACTGTCACGAATAATGAGGTGTTTTGTTTTATTTCTTAACCTGAAAACCGAGGATCAAATGAAAAACTACCAAAGGCAGCAAACATCTAGGTAGAACCTACTTATGACAGCAACAAAGAAAATGCTACCAACCGGCACCAAAGGTGCTTGAAGAAACAGAATGCAATAGCATGTTTAACATCACGAGAATGTCTAGGTTGGTTTGTAAAAGTTAATATGATTAATATGGTCCGAACACAAAAACCACCAAGGTTTTGGGGAAGTACATCTCAAAATTCTAAGGCGGATGAGCAGCATCTAATACAAATTCACGTGGGTATATCTTATGATTTAGCAATTCTATTTCTCAGCATCTGCCTCAAACACCATAAAAATGCTGTGTGGGTACATATGCAAGTGGGAAATGCAATTAAAACAATAAAATGTCTGGAAGGACACACAGTAACTGGGGGGTGGCTAGAGAGGGGGTTGGATAGAGGCCGCATGGTGTAACAGGGTCTTCGCAGGTGACAGCCAGGGCCCTGCCATTTATTAGCTGGAGAGACCAAGTGAATGTACCTCCTCAGAGGCTGTTGGAACTGAGCAAGACGCGAGAAACTGCCCGGTACACAGCAGACTTGCAATTAACCTGTTAGCTCTCTTCCCTCTGGTTTCAAGTCACTTTTCAGAGTTGAATATGACCATGAGAGCCTGCCTGTATTACATTACGTGTGAAAAACTTTTAGATGGAAATGATTCCCATTTATTTTCAACTCCTAGAACACAGTCCAAAAAGTAAAGTTAAAACAGTTTCCAAGCCCCAAAAGAAGTATGATGTCATCGTTTTTCAGAATACAGCCGACTGGAAGATAGCTAGGGCGAGGAGGGGACTGAGAGGCATGCTAGGGGACATTAAGCGGGAGATAGACTGCGGTCTAGTTAGGAATACAGGGTAGGGCGAGTGTAGGTTTACAGTTGTTCATAAACAGGTTCACTTACAACTGTAAACCTACTTTCACCCCACCTTGCATTTAGGCGGCATCCTGGCTGGAGATGCGGATTTTTGCTTTGACAGCAGGCAACCAGTCCCTGGGACAAAGAAGCCAAGGGGTGGCCGAGGGGGCGCACAGGCGCGTCCTAGGTCAAATACTGCCTTCTCCCCTGAATTTAGATCACAGGGGGCAAACACAAGGTTCATGGTCAAATCCCGCTCTCCACCTTGTTTTATCCCGCAGCACCTTATTTCTACCTGGTGGCAGGCCCAAGCTCTCTCTTGATTGTTAAGGAGTCGTTACATTTACATAGTCCTAACATCATATTCGGCCCTTTGAAGGCGACCAGGAAGCTAATATGGCCACGGGGGAAAATGAGTTTGACACCCCTGGTTTAGATAAAGAGCCACTTTCTGGGCGCCACCACAGAAAAAACCATCATCCCTGGTTTCTACGAATCTTACAATAATCAAGCAAAACATGAAAAAAACGGCGCGGCATCATGGAGAATCGACGTCAATGAACCCCAGTCCTCAGGATGGTCATAGTCATCTGCCCGGGCCCCAGGTACACCCCACGACCCCAGGAGGCGGAGTCCACGTGGTGTGCACGGGCCTGGGCAGGCGCGGGGAGGAGGTCCCCTCGGGGGCCAGGAGGTGAGGGCCAACGCCCACCCCACCTGCTGCGCCTGGAAGACACGACAGCAACAGCACCGCAGGACCCGAGTCTGCGGAGGCGGCTCCATGGTGGCCTCCGGCCGGCTTCGCGGGGGCGAGCACTTGCCGGCGGGCCTACGCTCAGGTCCCGCGTCCGCGGGTTCCGCTCCCAGCAGGCGCTCGGACGCCGGTAGCCCCGGCCCCGCCCCCCCGCGAGTGCGCGTGCGCCCTGCGCTTTGGCCCGCCCCGGCTGCGCCCCCTGCCGGCGCTCGGACGCGGCTAGCCCCACCCCAGCAGCGCTCGGCGCGGGCCTGCGCCCTGCGGCCTGGCCCGCTTCGGCCCCGCCCCTGCAGGCGCCCCTCCCGGCTCATCTCCTACCGTGTCTTCGCTGGCGCCTGGGCCTCATGCGACGCCAGGACTGCAATCCGCATTTGCTGCTCAGTCGGGCGTAGTTTGTGGTTTGAGTTAGTGTCTGATCTCAGACCAGTTCCCTTCTCTCCCTGAGCCAGCGCTTCCTCGTGGGCTCGCTGGGCAGATTGTAGTCGCGAGGGCAGAGCCTCGAGCCGCTGCCGCGGGTCTAGCCTTCGCCCGCACCGTTCCCTCTGCTTCTTCCAGTCGCGGAGAGGTGGCGGAGAGGGTGTCCACCTCCTGGGCCCGAGGTTAGAATTTGCGGGACAACTGAGCAGACGTGGTCAGTTAACCTGGAGCCGGCGCCCGCAGGGCCGGGCAGCGGAGAGCCCCGGGAAAGCAGGCATGGTCACGGCGGCAGCGGTACGCGAAACGGAAGCCCCACTGCTCAGACCCCACTATGCAGGTGCACGAGCAAGGCCGCCCAGGCAGTGGCGGTGTCGCAACCTGCTGTGCCTAAGCACCAGAAGCCAAACCCGAGCCTGTGAGGACTTGGTCAATGACTGCCAGTTTCCCTATTTTTCACCCCCTCCCCATCTCAGGACAAACCGGAGAAAGCCAATTATGCTCTCCCATCCAATCACATAGGACATCCTGCTTCTGGTCAGCCATCCCGTCTCGTGGCCCTGTGCTCACCCGAAGCCTTGCCTGGTTTTCTAAGCTTCCCCACTCTTCTGCCTGGGTTTGCAGTGTCTGCTAAATGCGAGTGGGCCGTGGCTGATTCCTTTTCTATAGTCAGATCTGGGTAAATAGTCCCTCTTCTCTTTTGGGAAACTCTTTATTTCCACGTTCGAGTTATTGTGGCTGAGAGAAGACATTTGCAAAGAATGCTTTATGCTTAATGAAAAAGAGCAGAATAAAAATTTTAGATATGGTATGAATTCAACTTTGAAATAGATAAATATAGGAAAAAAACAAAATACTGAGTAATAGTCTTAAGGACTAGGAAAAATGTTTTTCTACTTTTCTGTATTTTTTTCCTCCTTTCTGAAATAAACATGTAATCCTTTTAAAATTCATATACATGTATTTTTTTTTCTTGAAAATCGTAAGAATGACTTGATGAATGGCTTGGTACACTATGTGACTTGGTAAGCAGGTTTCAAACATATATACAGATAGCCCTGGCCTGTGTGGCTTGGTTGGAGGGTGGTCATGTAACCCAAGGGTCGCAGGTTCAATTCCCAGTCAGGGGTACATTCCTAGGGTTTGGGTCCTCTCTTCAGTTGGGGTATGTCTGAGACGGCAACCAATCTATGTTTCTCTCATGTCAATGTTTCTCTCTTTCTCTTCCATTCTTGCTAAAGCAACAACAACAACAAAAAAGTCCTCAGGTGTGAATTAAAAAATAAAATGAAATATATAAATATACAGAATAAACATACATGAACATTTTTAGTTGACATGTTGCCTCTCCATCTAGCCTGGTGCTGGTGGTTCAGACTACAATGTGCCAAGGGCTGTTCCTTTGCTGGCTAGCATTCGGCTCAATAAGCCCTTTCTTCCAGAGAAGCTTTTGGCCGTGAAAGTTTTTTTTTTTTTTTTTTAAGATTTTATTTATTTACCTTAGAGGAAAAGGGAGGGAGAAAGAGAGGGAGAGACACATCAATGTGTGGTTATCTCTCTCACACCCCCTACTGGGGACCTGGCCTGCAATCCAGGCATGTGCCCTGGTTGGGAATTGAACCAGTGACCTTTTGGTTTGCAGGTTGGCACTCAATTCACTGAGCCACACCAGCCAGGGCTGGCTGTAAAAGTTTTTAACACTGTTGTGATTGTTAAGCATTTTGCATATCATTCCAGGTTGAATGATAAACAGATGAAAGTACTATTGTACTTTTTTGTACATTATCTTACCGAAGGGGAGCAGAGTTTGCCAACCCCAAAATATGTTTCTTTGGGATATTACTTTACACTGGTTATTTCTCTCCCCCCCCCTCCGTCCCCCTTACTCCTACATTGGTTATTTTTAAGAAATGAAAAACTCTGGAAAAAACTTTGCCCTTCTCTTGAAGTGCCTGAAAGAATTTAGATGGAGGACCTGCTCCAGAAAAGGAGCGCTCATCCCAGAGAACTATAGTTTAATAGGAACCTGTGTGTTTCAGATGGGGGGGCCTAGCAAGGCCTTTTGGGCCAAAGTCCTCTCTGAGCCCATTGTTAAATATGGGTCAGACATTTGTTTTCCCTTCTCCCTGTGAAGAGCCCCGCTGCCCCGCCACACTTTGAAGCCCCAAACCACTACATGCCCGCTTTGCTCCTTAGCTCCAGGTGGCACGCAACCCTCAACTGCTGATTTTTCCTTGGGCTCCATCTTCTTATGGAGCCCCTGTGTGTGCATACGTAATTAAATTTGGTTATTTTCTCCTGCTAATTTGTCTCATGTCAATTATTAGATCAGCCAGAAAAACAAAGAGAGAACAGAGGAAACTTCCCCTCCCTCACAATATAAAAAGGTTAGATTTCTCTTTTATATTTTCCTGTTTAATTTTTTTGGTATATTCTCAAATTTATACTTCTGCATGGTATACGAGATACTTATCCTGCCCTGGCCAGATAGCTCAATTGGTTGGAGCATCATCCTAATATGCCAAGGTTGCGGGTTTGATCCCTGATCAGGGCACATACAAGAATCAACCAACAGCCCTGGCTAGTGTGGGTCAGTGGATAGAGTGCCGGCCTGTGAACCAAAGAGTCGCCAGTTCAATTCCCAGTCAGGGCATATGCCTGGGTTGTGGACCAGGTCTACAGTGGAGGGGCGTGTGAGAGGCAACCACACATTGATGTTTCTCTCCCTCTTTTTCCCTCCCTTCCCCTCTCTTTAAAAATAAATAAAATCTTTAAAAAAAAATCAACCACTGAATGCATAAATAAGTGGAACAAATCTATGTTTTTTTCCTCTCCTTCTTTTTTATCCTAATTTCAACTTATTTAAATCTTTCTAATTGATTACAATCAATGTAAGACTTTAAACTGTGTGGGATTCTTATGTATTCATATATCTTAATGATAACCAAAAACATAGTCTTTCTAGTAAGAATCTTTTGAAATTACTTTATGGCAAAAGTATTTGACCAGTTTATATAAATGCTAGAAAGGAAATGACATTCATTCATTAATGACTTTTTTTAATGACCAATCTAAAATTATTTCAGCCATCTCTTGCCAGAAGCAAAGAGATGGATGGTCAGCACACTCTGGTCATCGTCTGATACCAGGAACGAACGTCGTCTGAAGGTCCCATGCCCTTTTCTGGTCCGTGTGCAGGGTGGGAGTCCAAACTGGTGCTGCGGTCCCCACTGGCTTGTGGTCAGGTTCTTTATCCAGCTTTGTAGCTGGTTGGAAGTGGATTCACACGAACCTTATGGACAAGAGTGCGGTCACCATCTCCTTGGGTAAGGGCCTAGGTAGCCAACTTGGGGTCTCTTGTGCTCTCTGGTGAAACTTCAGGGAGATGGCATGTTTGCTGCCACCCTGTGGAGTGTGACAGCGTAGGGAGGGGCTTCCACGTGGGAGATGAGCCCTCCTTGCCGTGGGCACCACTAGACGCAGGCTGTGCGGGCTGTGGCCAGAACCGCCCCAGCAGCCCAGGAACCTGGGACCCAGCCGTCGCTGCCATTTTGGACCAGGACCACCCACTTAATGACTTTGTTGTTACAAAAGAAAACAGCTGTCCAGTTTCTTTGGTGTTGTTTCTCTGCATTTATTGAGACTGTGACCCAGAAGTAGTGAACAAGGTAAAATCATAGCGATTGTTACTTTTAAAACAAGCCATAAAATCTAGAGACAGCAAGTAGATCTATGGTTTCCTGGAGCTGAGGGTGGGACAGGTCGGCTGCACATGGCCAGGAGGGGCTTTCTGGGGCACAAATATGTGCTAAAACTGCATTGTGGTGATGGCTGTACAATTCTGGGAATTTGCTAAAAATCACTGAATTGAAATAAAACAGGCAAATTTTATGGTAAGTTATGCCTAAATAAAGCTATTTATTAAATTTTTGAAAAGCAATGGCCACAGAGATATATCTTTTAGTAGAAGCAAGAGCAGCCCGGTGTGCGTGTCAGACACTGGGCACCGAAGCAAGGGGGGCCCCGCATCTGCTTCCCGATCCGACAGGACACGCCTCCTGCGCCCGGGGAGCGTGGAGCTCGGGGCTGTCACAGGTCAGCACTGGTCTTACTCTGCCTGCATCAGCACCTGTGTCCCCACTCTCCCTGGGGGCCTGAACCCCAGCCTCGGGAGGCGACCTGAGCCCCAAGCACTGGTTGAGGGGCCATGCTCAGGCCCGGAACACGGAGTGCTTCCGAGCTCTTTCAGGGATGTATTAAGGCATTGAGCACAGTGTGACTTTCCAGCCGACTGAAATGAATACAGGGAGATACACCAGGACCTGAGGGATGTTCTCATAAGGTTAGCGGTGAGGGTGCCGGGCTGGGGAGAGCATTTAGAATATGCCCACTTGGCACCCAGTGTCCCTCAGCCAGAGCTTTGGCTCAGGGGCTCCTGGAGAGCTTCCACAGTGCCCAACAGGCAGGTGACCTCCGTGCCCCCACCCTTACCTAGCCTCAGCTGAGGACAGTGCCTGTGGATGGAGGCCCCGCGTGGCCTCCCTGTGGCAGAGGCTCCTGGCCTTGGAATAGCAGGGTGGACAGGAGGGCCCTGGCGCTCTGCAGGGCCCAGCAGGCCCAGGGGAGAGAGGGGCAGGGAGCCTCCGCGTGGGCCCCCTGCAGCTGCTCAGCCTTCTTTCCCTCTACAAGTCACTGCTTCTGGGGAGAAGGGGAGGCTGTGCCCTTGGAGTGAAAACAGACCGGGAGGGGGGAGGGGAGGGGAGAGATCAGCCCCCACTGGGTAGAGTCTTCAGCCCGAAACTCCAGAAGGTTCATGGTCACTGGAGGTGCTGAGCTGTCTCTCCACTTTCTTTTGGTCCTTGATCTTGAGTCCAATGTCTACCCTCTTCTCAAAGAAGTCCACCAGCACAGACTCAGTCAGGACAGAGGCCAGGATCTGCTCGAAGGAGATGCTCCAGTCGGTGTCCACCGAGCCCCCGCTGCGGGCAGTGGCCGAGGGGCTGCGGGCCTCCCCCCCCACCAACACGGTGTCCTCGGCTAGGTCCTCGCACTGCAGGGAGCCCGTGCTGACCACTGAGTAGGAGGACAGGGACACGTCGTCTTTGGTTTCGTCATCAGACAGGTGCTGAGAGGGAGAGCCCTGGCCCTCACCACCACCCTCTTCACTCGCCGCCTGGCTCTCCGGCGGGGCTTTCCCAAGCGGGTTGTCTCCACCAGCTTTGGCCTGCGTGTCACGCGCAGCTGGTGGCTGCAGCTCCTGAGCAGAGTCCTGAGCGGAGACGGGGGCTGGTGGCTGGTCCTCCCCAGGGGCACTGTCCTGGGGCTTCCGGCCTGGCTGCGCAGAGAACCTCTTCCCCACCTCCCCGATGCGCAGCAGCAGGCTGGCCACCGTGGCGATGGCGTGGTAGAGGTCCTGCTCCATGTGGTCCTCACTGAACATGTTGTAGAGCGTCTTGCACAGCTCGATGAACTGCTCCTTTTAAGGGGAAAGGCAGAGAAAGGGCAGGCAGGTGTGAGAGGGGTCAGACGGTCAGTGCTGGCCCTCTCTGCGCTGTGGGGAGGGGGGTTTGTCCTGTTGGTCATGCCCATGAGGGCCTCAGGGAAGGCCTTTAATGCCCCGCTGCCTGTCTCCTAGCACAGAGAATAACCCGGAGCCTCTCCCTGTCTCCAAGCCCGTTCTGTCAGCAGAGACGGACGTGTTTCTATCACGACTCTCCCAACCCGGGGCTTCTGCATGTGCTTTGGAGCCACTGGGGGCCTTTTCATGTCTTTAATCAGAAGCGACTTCAACTCTGTGCTTGACAAAGAGGGTGGTGACAAGGCAAGGGCAGCCTGGTTAGTTGAGGGGCGTGGGGAGACCCCTTCCAGGTCCTGAAACCACATGTGCAGGCCTCCTGGGCGCCCCCTCCTCAGTGGGTTGGGGGGTGCTCTGAGGGCAGAGCAGAACCACACTCAGGCTGCATTCAAGAACTGCCTTTGGGGGCAGAGCGCCCCTGTGAGGGCCAGGCGGGAGCATCGAGAGGCTGCCTCCCTGTAGAAGGGGGTGTGTCAGACTCTGCCTGGCAGGGGGGCCAGCCTCCCCCAGGGCGTTTCTGGCTCAGGACAGTGAGTAAATGTGAGGCCCTGGAGCCCCTGGCCTGCTGTCTTTCTGGGACTGTCCCTGACTGCCATCTGACTGGCAGGCTCCAGAGGTGGGCAGGAGAATGCCCCACTCTGGGGATGCCGCGGGCAAGGGGAGACCCTGCTCGACCAGCCTGCTCACAGCACATACTGCAGGCCTGGTGGGGCCTACCTGGTTCATCTTGGGAAGGTCCTTGATGGTCTCCTTCTGAACCTCTTTCTCCTTGGCCCACATTTGAAGGTAGTGCCGACAGTCGGAAGGGCTGGTCCCCTTCTCCTCTGTGAGTTGGGAGAAAGAAAATTAATCTCCATCTACCAAACGAGAGAAAGAGGGCTGGGGCCTAGCAGCAAAGAGTGAGCGGGCTGCAGTGTGGTCTGGCATGGAGCCACCTGGGTCCTTTCATAAGACACCCAGCATTTGGGGGGGGGCAGTGAAAGGACACCCCAGGACACCCATGAGTCTCCTTTGGGTTGTGCTAAAGCAGGTTTGACCTAAACTGATAAAGACAAGCCAGCCTGTCTTCTCCAACATGGTGATGGAGCCACACGGAGGCAGGGGGAGGACAGCCCGAGAGGAGTCTTGGCAGAGAGCAGGCCCTGGCAGGGTGGCAGCAACAGCCAGGGGTGTTCACAGCTACAGGACGACTCCGGCCTGCGGCTGATGTGGGCAGGGCCTCACGGCCTCCGACTTTCCACAGGGAGAGCCTTGGAGCAAGGCAGGTTTGCCAGCTCCTTAGTGGGGGATCTCCCGCCGGCTGGGGCTCTCCGCCAGCCAGTGGAGACTGGCCTGTACATACCTCCTCTTTCTTGGACGGCCTCCTTTCTGCCTCCTTCTCGCTCTTCTTGCCGTGGTGCTTCTGGATGACCGAGGAAAGAGCACAGAGAACGGTCCTGCTATGGCAAACCACTGAGGCCCAGGAGCCAGCAGCCGGTGCTCTCCAGCAGAAGCAGACGTGGCCCCTGGCAGTAGGCCAGCCTGCGGCGGCGCTCCTGTCTCTGCAGGTCCCATGAGCCCTGCAGTCACCCACGCTCACCTCCTGTCTTTCAAAGGGTCACAGACCTCTCATGATGCAGTGTTTAAGTGACCGATGGCGCACGTTTGGAGAAAAAGCCCCAGACCTAATTTCTGTAGTCTCTGCTTTTCTGGAAAAGGTCAAACTGAGGGGGTCCTAATTAGCAATTCGACCTTCTACCAGCGTACCAGCTGAGAAGAAAGTTTTAAATAGTGTGGCTCTGCATTCTACGTTATTTGTAAAAGTGACACATTGGCCCTGGCTGGTGGCTCAGGTGGCTGGAGTGTCGTCCCTCACACCAAAAGGCTGTGGGTTTGACCCCGGTGAGGGCACACACATAGGGTGCGGGTCAGATCCCCGGTCGGGGTGTGTACGGGGAGCCATCGACTGACGTTTCCCTCACGTCGACCTTTCTCCCCCCTTCTCTTTCTCTAGGATCAATAAACGTGCCCTGAAGGGAGGATTAGAAAGAGAAACAAACAGGAAGTGACACATTTGCTGGACTGGTACACACGTGTCTGCTACGGTGACCTTGGACTTGGTAACTTTGGACTAAGGGAGAGGCAGGCCGCATCGCTCTCTGTAGGGTCGTACTGGACGCAGCCCCCCAACCCCCACCATGGAAGGCTGGCGGGAGGGCCCCGGCCGGAGGGAACAGGCATTGCTTTGGAAATGGATTGTAACTCCATTCTTATCTCCTTTTGGGAGCAGCTTCTTGTCCTGAGTGACAGCTTCTCGTCCGCTTCTCTCTGCACGTACACACAGTGGTTGTGTAGTTCAGAGTCACGAGCAGGACCTGGGCCCCTGTGTCTGGGCCCCCTCGTAACAGGTCTCGGCCTCGGGGGCATGGTCCTGCCACACCAGCCTGGCCGCAGGTGCTCCGGTCACGTGAGTGACGGACGCTCCGCCTACTCCGCCAGGTCCTCCCAACAAGCAGTAGAGATCCCTGGGCGCGCCCCCCTGCGTCATACTCTCCCAGACCTGTTCCCTGGGGCAGCGTGACGGGTGGGGACCTCTGGCTGGCGGCAGCACCCCAGCTCTGGCCCTCCATGGCGGTGGGACAGGAGCACCTCTCTGGGCCTCAGCTCCTCGCTGTGGAATGGTGACCCGCTGCCTGGGGCTACATGGCGTCTGAGGACAGGGCTCTAAAGCACCCTGATTTGTCCAGGTTCTGAGTATGACAGAGGTCACCTGCTTGCTTAGTTTGTATACTTGAAATCAAGGCTCTCAGGCCTCACAGTCAAGGACAAGGAAGCCGTGACCCTGTCAGCAGGACTGTCTGTCCTGGGTGTCTCGACATGGCTGTTTGCGGGCATCGTCCCTGGTGTGCACTGTGCCACCCCGCACCCCCGGGAAGCTACAGGGCTACCCGAGGAGTGGTAGTCTTGATCAGTTCAGCAAGTGCATTCTACCCACTGGCTCAACCCCCAAGTCCTGGGCCCAGATGCCCCCACTCTGGTCTGACGCTCCCAACAGGCTTTAAATGCAGCACAGGGATGACCTCTACCTGGCACGCTCCACAGACACACTCTTCCCCAATGGAAGAGGTGTGGGGACACGAAACCATTGCTCAGGGACAGCACCCACCGCCCTCCTGCGCCCCCTCGCCGTGCCCATGCTGCAGCAATGGCACGCGTGTCTTTCCGTATGGACCCGACAACTGAAGGCTTTCTGCACACGCTGTGGAGCTGACGCCCTGGCGCCTGTGCAGTGCCTGTTGTGCGACGAGTCCTCGCTGATTGCCCCCACCAGCACAGAGGCCGCCACTCCCCTCCCCAAGCCACAGAAGTGGGTGGCTCTGGATCCTCCCGAGGACTCAGCCACAGGTGAGGTGTCCTGGGACCGAGAGCTCACAGGCCTCCTGACCCTGCAGGGGACTCTGAGGAAGATGGAGCCCAAGGCCTAGAGGAAGCCCAGGGCCCAGGGGAGCCCCTGCCCCAGGACTGACCTTGAGCCTCCCAGGGCAGGCACAGATCCAGATCTGAGGCCAGAGGAGATGCTGGAAGGGAGAGCAGAGGAGCGGAGAGCAGAGGGAGGGAGAGGCCGGAGTCCAGAAGGCAGAAACAAGAGACACAAGTGAGAACCCCCCAGGGACCTGCCCACAGAGAAAGAGCAGCACCCTCGCCAGTCGCTGCAGTCCCAGGGAGACAGCCCCCACCCCGGCCCCAGGGCTGCGGGCCACCTGTGCGGGCCTCACACGAGCCAGCAAGGCTGTGAGGGCCTGTGCCGGCAGTGCTCACCTTCTGAGGAGCTGTCCTCAGTGAAATAGTGGGCTGCTTCCAGGGCTGACTCGGGCTCTTCCGGGCTCAGGGCTATGCTCCGAGAAAGGAGGGCGAGGGCCGGAGGGAACAAGATGGCTCTCCCCAGGCCACTTCCGAGTCCTGCACAGAGCTCGACTCCCCCACTGCAGTGCCCTGCCACTCCCAGCCCAGCCACGTGGCATGTGGTCACAGTGATGCTGGACGCTGGCTACTGCTACTTTTGTGACTTGTACAGAGCGGGTGTGTGTGGAAGGTGTCGGAGCGTGGGCCCCGGTGCATGGCAGCCCTGGACAGAGCTGGCTGCTGGCCCAGTGGGGAGCCTGGCCTTGGCCTCAGCAGACCCACTGGTGGCCTGTGACCACTCCCCTGGTGCTTGTGGAATTGCTGGGAAAACCAGCCACAGTGGAGACCCGGGGGAAGGAGGGCTTTCCTGCTCTGGCTGCGCCCTCTCTCAAACTGCCACCTGGGCTGAGCCCAGGCCGAGTGGGGCTCCACTCTGACGCAGCTGCCCACCCTGGGCATGGCCCACGGCCCCGGGGTGCAGCGAGGGAACAGCTGCACCCCACAGCAGAGTGCCAGGGGCCAGTTTCCATCTGCCCAGGCACAGCTCCTGCAGGGGCTGCACCTTGGAGAACGGTCCTCGGAGCCCTTGCAGAACTTGGGGAGCCTGGCCCAGCCACCCCACTGTGCCACCTGTCAGCACCCCTAGCAAGAGGATGGTCCCTGCTCACGGCCACAAGGCAGCACTCGCCAGGCCACCCCAAAGGCCTTGGCGGTACCTGGGGAGCCCCTCCAGGGATGAACTGGAACCCCTGAGAAACTTAAGGGCAAGCTAATGAGTACAAAAGGCTTCACTTCAAGCTTGACTCTCCACTCTGACCCCTCGTGGGTTTCAGCCACGCCGCCCACGCCCCCGAGGCCCTAGCCCGTGGGAGGCCCCTCCCAGGTCACAGCCCTGCCCTCTGACCTGGACTGCATTGTGCCTCAGCACTAGCTGGTGGGGAAGGGGGCGCTCCCACTCTGCTTGGCAGCCCCAGAGGCCTGTGCCTTGGATGCTGCCGGGCCAGCTCTGGACAGGTGAGTGCCCCTTATGGGGAGTAGGAGGGGCAGCTCTCACCTGGCGGCAGGTGCAGCTTGTAGAGTACCTTGAGCTTGTCTGTCAGGTCTCCGTGGTACATCCCGCCTGTGGAGGACAGGCAGACGGGGCTCACTGACGAGAGGGCTCCCAATCCCACATGAGCCCTTATTTGCGCACCCCTCCTGGGCCTTTCCTCATAGCTGACTCTCTCTGGAAGGGTCCCAGAGGGCAGCCAGCCCCCTGCTCTGCCCCTTCTCTGGGGCCCTCAGATGCAGCGGTGGGCAGCACTGGGCTGAGGAAGGGGCCCCACTGGAAACTGGCCCTGGGGCCACTCACTTATCCCTGTCACAAATTCCTTGAAGTTGATCAGCGAGTCCTTGTTTCGGTCCAGGAGCCGGAACATGCGCCCTGCCAGCACGGGTGTGTGGGTCCCACAGGCCCAGGGTGCCAGGCTGGCAAAGAGTTCCTGGAACTGGCTGGCGTCGATGCGGTACTGCTCCAGGTAGGGCAGGCTGGGGTCCCGACGCACAGCGGTGGGCCGGCTGCTCCCCCAGTACTGACTGGCCAGGTGCTTGGCCTGCAGGGGGCACAGCCCGGTGAGATGGTGGTCAGCCCACCAGGCTGCTCCATGGGCCCGCTCTCCTCCTTCCAGGGCTTCAGAGGCCTGAGTGGTGAATGCTCAGCCAGACGCAGCCTCGCAGGACCTCTCCGCCCGGAACTACCAGCCCTTGTTCACAGGTGTGGGAGCTGGGACGGGTCGCCACTGGCTCGACTGTTCTGACCCTAAGGCCACAGCACAGCAGCCACCTCAGAGGCTAGAGCAGAGGCAGCTGGGAGGTGGGGGGGGGGGCACATGGGAAATGACCAGAACTGCCCAGGGTGGCTTTTGCTGCCTGTGCCTGTCTTCAGCACCCTCTCCCTGTCTTCCGTGAGCAGCACCTGAAACTGTCTGCGCCAGGCCCTTCTGTCTTGCCATCGAGCAATGGGGTGGGGAGGGCATATGGCCGTTTTGGCCCTGTGACAAACACTCTCCTATAGTCACAGGATCCTGGGCCTTTAGCTAAAACCAACGGGAAAGAAAAATTCTCTTTCTAACCCCATGGGGGTTACTGAGAGGCCGGGAGAACGGTCTGGCCACTCTGCAGGAAGAGCAGTGCAGAGGACGTCACAGGTAGGGGGCCCGACAGTGTGTCTGAGCGCCTGGTTCCAGCTGCACATGAGCTGCCGCACGTGAGCTGTGCATTCCTAGCTTTAGTCACATTCTGTCAGCTGACTCAAGTGGACTTTCTGACACTTAAGAGAACGTCCTGCCTAAATGCCAAGGATTAAAGGCTGTTTTCGATCTCCTCTGGCAGGAGGAGCTGTGCGGAGGGAGGGCACACTGAGGGATGGGGGCGGGCACGGGTGCTGCCGTGCTCTGGGCTGTCACCTTAAACAACACGTAGAGGTCCTCCAGCTCTTCAACTGAGAAGCCAATGTCCCCAGGGATAGCCCGGACCTGCCAGAAAAGAGAAATGGACTTAGTGATGGATTGATCTTCAAGTTTCTGCCATGGGAAAAGCAAGATGCTCTTTGAGAGAATCCCCCTGTGGATGAGGAAAAAGACTGCCCTGGCAGTGCTGCCTGCTGAGAGGCCAAGCATCAGAGGGCCATCTGTTCAGGAAAGAGTGAGATCCACTCACTTCCCCTGATGCCCGTCTGCCACCACTGAGTGCACACTGCCTCCTGCTTTCTGTCCTGAATGCCCGGTCAGGGACACAGGGTGAGGGGCGGGAGTCTAGTAGCTGCAGCCTGGTCCCTGGGGAGATCCTGGCACTGGCTCTTCGGAAGGTGCTCTAGAACTTCTCGGTAAATTTTCCCCCAGGGGTGAGGGGCACAAAGGCTTAGAGCAGAGGTGTGGGGAACTAGGTGGGTGAGGGTGGCTGAGTGTCACCACCCAGGAGCAGGGGCACTGCCAGGCGGGAAGGCTCGGTGCAGAGCAAGATGGTGCTTGGCCTGCAGACACCGGGATGTCAGATGCGTTTCCCGGTGACCAGCCCGTGAGCAGGAACTGTGACTGGTACCCATACCCGATGCCAGCCACCCACAAGGTGGCCCTGGGGAGCTCTGCACCTGCCCACCCTGAGGGGAGGTCTGAAGACAGCGCAGTGGGAGCAGCCCCCGGTCGCCGCCCCTGCCCCACTGGCACCCTGGGCTGCCGTACCACACTCCTCTTGGCCGTGTCCTCCAGAGACTGGATCACCTTCAGCCTCTGCTTGAACCGCATCTGCTCAATGTCATCGGCCCTCAGGCTGCTGAACTTCTGCTGGCCAAAGGTAACTCCATGAGGTCAGGGAGGCCACAGAGTGGAGTGCCACCCTGCTGAGGCCACCCATACCCACACAGGCCGGATGGAGCAGCCTGGCCAAGCATCCCTGTGAGTGCTGACCTCATAGGACACTCTGAGGAGGTCGAAGATGTCCACCTCTTCGGGAGGGTCATCTCCACTAGTCAGCAGGGCGTGGAGGTGTGGGATAGGTGGAGAGACACTCTGCTTATTGACCACATTATCCAGGTACCTGTGGGGATTAGAGAGACAGGGGCATCTTACCCTCTGCTAAGTGAGTGGGGGGTGTCCAGCTTGACAGCCTCCGCATTGATGAGGGAGCCTGCCCCGTGCTGGGTACCTGCTAGTGGGAGGGGGGATGAGCCTGGGGAATCGGTGACCCCCCGAGGCACTGGGGAGCGGGCCTCGTCTGCATGAGGCTGGGGGGCCAGGCTGTCCCCTGGGGGCCCCTGGGCAGGACCCTCCATAAGCCCAGACTCTACCACAGCAGGAGGCAGCTCTGTCCCCACCGCAGGGATGTGCTTCCTCCCTCTGCTGGGACCCCAAGGACACGGGGACTCCCTGGCCAGGAAGAATCAGGGACCAGGAGAAAGGTGCAAGAGAAGCCCAGCTGTGGGAGTTATCTCCAGGGACTTGCTTCCCCAGGGACATAGCCTCAGGACAGGGCTTGGCTCTGGTCCCCTGGACCTCAAGTCCTCCCAGGCTTTCCGGCTAGCCTGACACTCAGGTGGGAGTGGGTGGTTGACCTCTTGCACCCACAGTTCCTGTTCCCGAGGAGGGGCCGGTGTGTCTGGCACAAGAGATGGGCATGAGAACCAGTCTCAGACTCTGGCCATCAGCTGACCCTCCTGACATCACTCTGGACAAAGAACAGGACCCCTGCAGGCTCCCACAGCACCTGGGTTGGCTCAGCAGGCAAGTGACAGTGTCCCAGGCTGGTCTGGACAGCTGGCACCCCAGGCCGGGCAAATGTGCGCAAACGGCCAGCAGGACTGCACAGGGCTCAGGGTCTGAGCTGGGGCGAGGGGTGACCAGGAGGGGCCTTGACGGAAGGGGTGTGACAGCCAGGCTGGGGGGCTCAGCTCCTCTGTACAGAAGACCACCAGAGGTACAGGAAGTCCCTGTGTCCCAGGGGAGAAACGCCAGATTCCAATCAGAAAGGGCGCTGGTGGTTGACAGGGGAGCTGGGAGAACCACAATGAAGCAGGCACGGGACCCTGGCAGGAGTGTCGTGGGCAGGGAGGGAGGGGGCTGGATGCCCCAGAGCGTCTATGAGGACAAGACGTGGGGCTGGAGAGGAGGAGGGGCCACTGTTCGGCGGCCACAGCAGGCCCAGCGTGGGGGCCTCAGCCTGGGTGGTGGGCAGGAGGGATGCTGCTGGGCTCAGGAAGGCAGGAGCCGGGGTCCCTGCACCTCCCACTGTCTGCCGCCCAACAGGCCCTCCCACCCAGTGCATCCAGGCCACCTCCCGTTTGATCCTCTGCAAGTGGTGACCACTAACCCCTGGGCCTTTTGTCTCCATGAGAAAGGAGGCTCCCTCCTGCCTCCAGGAGTGTCCCTGACTAGCCCTGGCCAGGTGCTGGTGAGCAGGGGGATGGGGTCGCTCTGTCACCTGCCCAGGACAGTCATGGCCTCGCCCTCGTCGCTGCAGCCCAGCAGCTGCTCCATGTTGGCATCCAGGACAGCCAGGGCCACCTGCAGGACCACCTTGATGCCCTCATAGAAGAAGCAGTCAACAATGACCACAGCACTCTCGAAGGGCATGACGCTGAGGAAGAGGGTGAGGAGCCAGGACAGCGAGATGCTGGCGATGACCCCTAGCTCCTGCATCTTCTCGGACAGCTGGGGCAGGAAGTCCCTTGTGAGCTCTTCGAAGATGCCTTGGTCCACCAGGGCCCCTAGGGATAGCACCGAGAGCATGGTGAGCCCTGCCCTCTGCTCTGTGGCCCTGTGTGGGGCCCGGGGCCTGAGGGGAAGGAAACCGAAGGTCCCTGGCCAGCTCCAACACAGTGGGGGCTGAAGAGGGGTGGGGCAGGAGAAGAAAAGAAGAAAGAACCCCTCTATGCTTGCTTTCTACAGCTTCCAAACCATTGTGTATAAAGAACTTCTCCAATTAGACTGGATTTTTTTCTGGGGAGACATGAATTTCTCCCTAAAAGTAAGAAGAAAGAACCCCTCTATGCTTGCTTTCTACAGCTTCCAAACCATTGTGTATAAAGAACTTCTCCAATTAGACTGGATTTTTTTCTGGGGAGACATGAATTTCTCCCTAAAAGTGTCATAAGTCACAGTGGCCTCAGTGTGGCTTCTGCACCTGCCCTGAAGCTGGTGAACAGATGCGATTCTGAAGAACCCCAAGAGTGGAGACCCAAAGAACAAATGAGAAGGACGGGACATCTTGAAAGAACAGGCGTAACTACTCGCGCACTACCGTGCACTGCAGACACGGGCTGCCTGTGAGCTCATGAGGGCGGGGCGGAGGACCGGTCCATGGCGCCATGTGCCCTAGGGAAGAGGCCGGGCGTTCTCCACAGGAGACAGATTAAGAAGGGTTAGGTGGACAGAAATTCAGGCACTGAGCTGACCTTTAAAAACCACTGAAGTGCAACCTGTAGTCTTCCCGCCAGCCCGTCCTAGGGAATCCCCAGGAAACCTGGCAAGCCGATGGGGCCTGCACACAGCCTCCCAGTCCGTCCAGTGTGGACTGGGGCTACCCGCAGCCTGCAGCACGGCCGGGAGGCCTACAGGCTCACGTGTGGGATGTGCTGGGCAGGGAGCCTGACCCAGGGAGGCCCTACCCCACCCCGGGGAGCCCCCAGGTCGTAGGCACTCACCCACCACACGGGTGTTGTAGTAGTCGGGCAGCATCCGCTCGCAGAGGGCCACCAGCAGCCAGAAGGCCTCTTCCTCGCTGCCATAGAGCAAGAGTACCGAGGTGACAATATTCATGGCCTGTGGGCACAGACATGGTAAGGGGAGGCTCTGGAGCTGGACACCAAGGGAAACTGTCCCCTCCCCCACAGGGTTTCGCTCTACAACAAACCACCCCACACCGGCTCCGCACAATTTGTCCAAAAGCAATTTGCAGGAAGCTAGCTTGACAAAACCAGCCAGCCGTTCCCTCACACTGGGTCCGCGGGCACTTAGAAAACCAGAGGGCAGACGTGAGCATGAGGTGCTTCTTCACAGTGGCGTCCGGTGTCGGGGCTGTGGCACGGTACAGACGGGTGTGTAAGTGAGTGGTATGCAAGGCTACACGGCTACAGGGAGGCTATGGCTGGGGGGCCTGCACACCACTTCATGGCGACACTTATTTGAAGCTACCACACCAGTTTCCCACGCACTGGCAAGATGTCAAGCAGAACAGCCTCCCTACAGAGAGTAGCTTTTGGGGGGTTGGCTTGCTTCCCTAAAACCCAGGAGCAGCCTACGGGAGACAGAAAACCATCTGACGTGGCCAGGAAAACACTCGGGAGGTTTACAGTGAAATGCGGCCAGAAAGGCAAATCGAAGCCACAGTGAGGGGACACCTCACACCATTAGGATGGCTGTTACCAAGACACAGAAAGTAACAAGTGTCAGTGAGGACGCGGAGAAACCAGAAGTGTCATGCACAGCTGGGGGAAGGGAGAACGGTGCAGCTTCTGTGGGAGTGCCACAGCCATTCCTCAGAAAGGTGGATGCTGGGCCGCTGCGTGACCCGCACCTGCACTCCTGGGAACAGACTGACAGCGGGGCCTGGGGCCAGCGCTGCGCCCTGGCTCGTACAGCCAAAAGGTGGGGGAGGCCGAAGCGCCTGTCCCAGGAGATGGACTAACCAGTGTGGTCCATCCGTGCAATGAAATGTCATTCAGCCTTCAAAAGGCAGGACACTGACACCTGCCGCCTGCGCTCAGTGAAGTGGGCCGGTCATACAGCAGACACTGTGGGACTCCACTGAGCTGAGGCTCCTGGGGGTCAGGGTCACACGGACAGAAAGGGCTGCAGAGCAGTGGCTGCGGGGGGCCCTGGGAGATATTTGATGGGAGCAGCGTTCGCTTCACAAGAGGAAAGAGCTCTGGAGGGGATGGCGGGGCGGCTGCACAAGGACACACGGAAGGCCACGGAGACGGCAAG
Source organism: Macrotus californicus (assembly GCA_007922815.1). NCBI lineage: Eukaryota > Metazoa > Chordata > Mammalia > Chiroptera > Phyllostomidae > Macrotus > Macrotus californicus. The sequence continues at coordinate 77,410 of VMDR010002818.1, forward strand.
GTTCATGCTGTGTTTCATCACACACACCAGTGTTGCGACTGCAGGAGCCATACCAGAAGCATGTGGCACACAGCATGGGGATGAGGCCCGCAATTAACACTGTCTTTAATCACACCTGCTCCTGTGGCCAGGCACTTCCTGGGGGGCAGGGCACGGGGAAGGCGTGTGACACCAAGGCACAGGCCCAGGGCTGTGGGGACCTGCTGCCATGAGCCGATGGTGGGCTCCGCTGCCCTCACCTGGCAGTAGCCGATGGTGGGGTTCCGGAAGGCATAGGCAGTCAGCACCCGCCGAAGTGCAGCGATGCCGAGCTCGTTCTGGAAGGCGGGGTGCTCGGGCATGGAGCGGTGCAGGTCACGCTCGATCTCCTCGGTGGCCAGGCTGGACTTCCCCATGGACTGCTCCACCAGGTCAGCGTAGTAGCCGGGGTGAGTCACCATCTCGTTCCAGGCCCCTGCGGAGACACGGAGGGCCGCTGGCTGTCTCCTCCTGCTGGACTTTGGGAGCACGGCCAGAGCAGGACCACAGAGCGGAAGGGGAACTCCGGGGTCAGTCATGTGGCGTGAGGCGAGGGCTCCCTTGTGACTGCTCCTCAGAGGGTCACCCCACCCAAGTCCCAGAGGCTGACACCGTCCTCCTCAAACTGTCCAACTGGCAAAGGGTGTGAGTTCTGTCAGAGGCTGTCCTGAGGAAAGGGGGCCTCAGGGGGCTGCCTGCATCCCACTGCAGGTGGGAAGGCGCCATCCTGGCGACAGCACCCCACCCTGGTACCTACTTCCCAGGACGCTCCCCCCAGAGGAGCCCCATTTCCACCCTGAGAGGGAGGCCAGCTGGGGGTCAGCAAGGTGGCTCACCGGAGAAGAGCAGCCAGAGCTCCCCACGGAGGCTCTCGGGGATGCCTTTCAGCACCAGCTCCCGTGTCTTGGCTGTGCGGTACATGCACACGCCGCGCCCGTACTCAAAGAAGTGGATGTTCCACGACTCCTCCTTCATCTTCTCCTTGGCCTGGGGGAAAAGCAGCAGGGAGCCTGGGGGTGTGACCCCGGGTGCTGGGGACAGGGGCTCTTGGGCCCTCCTCCCCCGTCTAGCACGCAGACCGGCCATCTCAGGCTTCCAAAGGCTCACAGTGAAACTGCCACTAGCTCAGGCTGAGCTGAGCACAGCCCCGCCCTCAGGCAGCAGGCCCCAGCCCCCTGCAGAGATGGGGCCAGTGGGCAGTGCTGCAGGCTGGCCTGGCTCCCCCAGCCTGGGCCTTGGAGCCCGCGCTCTGGGCTTACCCCCTTAGCCCCCAGGTCCTCCACCGGGGCATCTCTCCGGAAGAGTTTGAGCAGGCCCTGGGAAGCGGTGGGCACCTCCTGTGCGAGGAAGCCCTGGCGGCCCCCGCAGGGCGAGGTGGGGCTGGTGGGCTGCTCTGATGGCTCCCGGAGAGCTGGCAAAGGCTGGAAAGAAGAACACAGAGGAGAATGCTGGGCCTGTGGGCTGCCCGTGTGCAGGCTGTCACTGGCAGGCAGCACCTGGCCTGGGAGAGCAGGAGGCTACGCTTCAGACTGGTCCACCAGACACCAGCACTGCCCTCCTTCACCAGGCCTCCCCAGGCTGGCTGGCCTCCACTGGGAGGCCCTCTCAGTGAGGTCAGGGCCAGGAGAGGAGGAACCCCAAGAAACCAGCTCCTACGCCTCCCCAGTGCCTGGCTACAGCAGTGTTCCAGGGACACTGTCCCTGTTCCAGCCTCTGGGGTGCAGGCCAGCTCAGCCTATCGGGACGGCTGCTGGTGGTGGCTGCCCTGACTGCCCCCAGGCCCCTGGCCAGTGACGGGCTCTGGCTGGGACTGTCAGGAGTACTGGGGACGCCATGGCGCAGGAGCAGAGGGAGCCACGCAGGGAGAGTGCACAGGGGCCGTCCACAGCACAGGCCCAAGCCTGCCAGCCGGCCCCGCCTTTGTCCCGCCTGAGGCAATCCCTCCTGTGCTGCCCTCCATGCCTCTCCACCGAGCAAGGCAAGGGGTCTTCTCTCCCTCAGGCTGCCCACCCACTGTGCTCCTGGGGCTCTGAAGGTTCCGGGGTTTGCTGGCCCATGTGCCTCTGCTTTGCACTCCCATGCCAGCTTCAGACTGGGCTTTAGTCAGCAGTCTGCTGCTCCCAACGAGGCTGCTGGGCCTTTGAGGGCGAAGATAAGACCCAGAAGTGGATGTCAAGAGGGGCTCCCACTGGCAGGCCATCTCTGCTGCAGGCTACACCCCCACAGGGTCCAACCTACATTAGGGGAGGCCCCAGGAGGGCAGGATCCTGAGAATCGGCTTGCCCGCTGCACCGACGGCCAAAGGCAAGAGAAAGGAGCCCTATGCATGCTAGGAACGTGCGGGGCAGGGGAGGGAGACACAATATGGGGCTGGAAGAAGGAAAGAGGGGCACCAGGGACAAAGGTCTGCAAGGAGGCCCTGACCTTCAGGGTTCTTCCCTGGCTTTCTGGAACCTCTGCCTCCAGCCCTCACACTGCCAACAGAGCAAGCAAGTTCTGGGGAGACCCACCCAGCCCCACAGGGCAGGTCTCCAGTCAGAGTGCACACCCACCTTCTCAGGGAGGCATAGCATGGAGCTCCTCAGGCCCATTCTGGGTGACACCCAACACCTGTCCCTGCAGGCATCTGACTTCCGGGGCAGCTCAACACCATGGGCAGGAAGTGTGTCCCCCAGCCAGGGGGTTCGGCTGGTCCAGAGCCAGTGCCCACTCTGGGTCCACCCTCAGCTCCTTCCCTGAATGTCCACCGCCAGAAGCAGCACTGCTCCTGGGGGGATAACTGGTCACTGGCCCCCTTCTGCCAGCAGCAGCTCCCCCTTTCACACGGGGACCTGTCTCTCCACTCTGGCCCCACGTGCTGTGGGTTCTGCTGTGGCCTGCAGTGACAGCCCCAAGCTGGCTAATTCACATTTCCCACCCCCAGCCTCGGGGGCCTCGGGATGTTGTGTCACCCAGTGGCCACCAAGGAAGTGTAGCAGTGACTCTACAGGGAACATCAGGAGGAGCCAAGGAGGAGGCAGGGCTTCTGCCATCCTGGGGATGACACTGCTGGCAGGAGGCCACGTCCAAGGGGCAGAGGCCTGCTCTGATGACAGGAGGCCACTGCACGAGCTTCTCGGCTTCATGGCCAGTGAGCTGCAGTCTGGGCGGGGCCTCTGCCCCTGCGCCTTCCCGCCAGCTCTGCCCCGCCAGGTCACCGGCGCAGCACCACGCCCCCTCTGGGCCCCTGCCCTGGACCCCTGCAACTGTGATGGCTCCCCAGGAACACACGGCAAGTCCACTCCTTCACACGCACAGCACAGTGCACGTCCCTGTGCTGCAGGAGAGCAGTTTCTAGTAAAAAAGTTTAAAAGGGGAAAAAGCAGAGAACTCTGCTAGGTCCACAGACCACCCTCCGCCCTGGCTGGTGTTCTGAAATAGATTGTGGGTCCTCTAAAATGCTTTTTCATGACAAACTAGAGAATCCAGGGGACAAGACCTCAGTCAAGGCCACAAGCACCCTGATAGAGTATTTTTGAGACTTTCTTTAAAAAAAAATTAAGTATATTTTATTGATTATGCTATTATAGTTGTCCCCATTTTTGCCCCTTTGCCCCAATCAACCTGGTAACCCCCTTCCCTCCATTGTTCTCCCCCACCTTAGTTCATGTCCCTGGGTCATACATATAAGTTCTTTGGCTTCTCCTTTTCCTATACTATTCTTAACCTCCCCCTGTCTATTTTCTACCTACCATTCATGCTTCTTATTCCCTGTACCTCTCTCCCCTCCCCCTCACCACTGATAACCCTCCATGTGATCTCCATTTCTGTGACTCTGTTCCTGTTCTACTTGTTTGCTTAGTTTGTTTTTTAGATTCAGTTGTTGGTAGTTGTGAATTTGTTGTCATTTTACTGTTCATAGTTTTGATCTTCTTTTTCTTAGATAAGTCCCTTTAACATTTCATATAAGGGCTTAGTGATGATGAACTCCTTTAGCTTGACCTTATCTGGGAAGCACTTTATCTGTCCTTCCATTCTAAATGATAGCTCTGCTGGATAGAGTCATCTCAGATGTAGGTCCTTGTTTCTCATCACCTTGAATACTTTTTGCCAGTCCCTTCTAGCCTGCAAAGTTTCTTTTAAGAAGTCAGATGATAGATAGTCTTATGGGAACTCCTTTGTAGGTAACCATCTTCCTTTCTCTTGCTGCTTTTAAGATTCTCTCTTTATCTTTAACCTTTGGCATTTTAATTATGATGTGTCTTGGTGTGGTCCTCTTTGGGTCCAGCTTATGTGGGACTCTCTGGGCTTCTAGGACTTGTATGTCTATTTCCTTTGTCAGATTGGGGAAGTTCTCCATTATTTTTTCAAATAAGTTTTCAATTTCTTGCTCTTCCTCTTCTCCTTCTGGCACCCCTATGGTTCAGATGTTGGCACTTTTGGAGATGTCCCAGAGTCTTCTTATACTATCCTTGACTTTTTGAATTCTTGTTTCTTTTTTCTGTTCTGGTTGACTGTTTATTTCTTCCTTATGCTCCAAATCGATGATTTGATCTCAGCTTCCTTCCCTTCACTGTTGGTTCCCTGTGGATTTTTCTTTATTTCACTTCATGTAGCCTTCATCTCTTCCCTTATGCTTTTGCTGTACTCAGTAAGTTCTCTGAGCGTCCTGATCACCAGTGTTTTGAACTCTGCATCTCGTAGGTTGGCTGTCTCTGTTTTGTTTAGTTTTTTTAACTTTTTAAAATTTATTTTTAGAGGGAATGAGAGGGAGACAAAGGGAGAGAAATATCAATGTAAGAGAAACATCAATTGGTGGCCTCTCACACGCCCCAAACTGGGGACCAGGTCTGCAACTCAGGCATATGTCCTGACTGGGTATTCAACCAGCAAACTTTTGGTTCACAGGCCAGTGCTCAATCCACTGAGCCACACCAGCCAGGGCCCATTTAGTTATTTTTCTGGGGTTTTCTTCTGTTGTTTCATTTGGGCCATACTTCTTTGTCTCCTCAATTTGGCAGCCTCCCTGTGTTTGTTTGTGTATTAGGTAGAGCTGATTTGACTCCCTGTACTAGAGTACCTGTTAAGTTGTGTGGGTGGAGCCTTAGGTAATCACCAGGGTGGGACAACCTGCTTCACAGCTTTGTGGCTTGGTGTGGATGACGGGCTTAGAGAGGGGACAATGCCGCTGCCTGGTTTCTGGAGGTTTGCTCAGCACTTGCCCTGTTTCCAGTCACTTCACACGCTTCCTGTAAGTGGTGCCCTTCCAGCTGTTGCCTTGCTAGTGAATCCCAGAGTAGGTGGCTTTGTGTATGTTCTAAGTCCATGGGGGCCCTTTAAAGGGACTCTCTGAGAGACTGGCAGTTTCTTCCACTGCCCTGACCCACACTGGTTTTTACAGCCAGAAGTTATAGGAATTTATCTTCCTGGCGCTGGAATCCTGGGTTGCATATTCTGACTTGGGGCTGGGAT